>JAXQQM020087580.1:0-215995 GCA_034641835.2 Pinus albicaulis
CATTCCCCTTTTCAGGTTCTGATTCGGAGTCGGAGCATGCATCTGACTCAGAAGCCCTCATCTCGGCCACTAGCGACTGCTTGCCCCGACACTCACTTGTGTTGTGAGTGGAGCTCTTATGGAACTCACACCACTTTCCCGTGTCCTTCTTTGGCTTTACGGTGTTGTTCTTTTCTTGTGGCTTTGGTGGGTTGTCTTTAGCCGCCATGCCTTGGCTCTGTCCTTTGTTCTGCGGTTTGGAAGCACCTTTTCCTTGCCTCTGATACCACTGATCCGGATTTATGCAGGAACGCAACAGAATAAACACATAACCATAAAGATAGAGATGCAGTGGAAATAACACTTCATTTCATTAATATCAAAGAACTGAAATTTGCTTACAGACAGAAAGGAAATAAAACTAGCCAAGGTGGCAGTAGCAGCTATCTCTGAGAAGAGATGTGATGGCTACAGGCCTCTGAACTGAGTTACAATGAGGCTCGAGGGCCTATTTATTATTGAGAAACAATGGAGAACCCTAAACATCCCAAAAACCTAACCCTAGGAGATGAAGCGCCAAAACTATGGGGCCCCGTTTGGGTAAATTGGTGTTTCAACTTCCCAGGGACGTAACTTTGGCATACTATCTCCGTTTGACGCATATGATACATCATTAGAAAGCTCTATCCGAGGACTACAGCTGTCGGGACGAATTTTATCAGAAAATTCGCTGGCGCTTTCATACCCAAAAACGTCGTTTAGGGCCTCAAAACGGCTCCGGAAGTTCAGGACCCGAAAAACTGCTAAAAATAGTAAGTTATGCCGAAACTGAAAAACTGAAAGAGACGATGGTGGGGGGCCAAGTGGAATAGGTGGGTGGCCACCAATATCCACCTGGATCATTCCTCCCCCCTTAGGAAGCAATGGTCCCCATTGCGTTAAGTTCCCCCATGAGATGAGGAAATTTCTGCTGAACTTGGTCCCTGGTGAACCACTTTCCTTGGTGCAGGAGTTGGCCAGCTTTGACAACCCGATACAGTTGGATCCTCTGTTGGCGAGTGTTCTTAATTTGCATGTCCATGATACAATCTGTGGTGGCATGTTCCATGCATTCTGGGTTTAACTCTATTGGTGTGAGTTGTTCTGCAATGTCAGAGGTGTCCAGTAGAGGTGGGAAGTAAGGACGAAGGAAATCCACATTGAAGACTGGGTCCAGACCAAGGAATGGTGGAATACTGAGCTCGAAGGCATTGTTCCCTATAGCCTTGGTGATGGTGTATGGTTCGTATCGGAGCGGGCGAAGATTGTAGTGGGGTCTAGTGAGGCGCTCCTTCTGCAAATGTAGCCATACTTTGTCGCCCACCTGGAAGTTGTGTGGCACCGAGTGTTGATCATGTGCCGTGTGCTTGTACTTTGCATTAGCTGCATCCCAGCCATCATGGGCTTTGTTTGGCGGATGTGTTGAATGCGCTCGGTAGGCTTCTGCCTTTGTCCAACTTCAGAGCGGGCACGGGCATCTCCAATCGCTGTTTGTTGCAAATGGCATTCCGTGATAGGACATAGTGGGCTGGAATCCCAGAAAGCCTGAAAGGGGCTGTAGCGATTGGTATGGAGAACGGTTATAACTATGTTGTACATAAGGGAGGCTCTCGTCCCATGTGCGTGGATGCTATAAAGAGTACATCATGGCCAGAATGTTCATGATACGATACATTGGCCGACACGCAGTACGGCCATACGTTTGGGGATGGAAAGGCTGTGGACTTGGTGAGCCTTGTGTCCGCATCATTGACCAAAGGTGGACAAAATGTCTTTGGGGAACACTGCTATCTCGATCGTGTGATGAACGTGGGATCTAAAGTTATGAACCCATGCTACGTTCAAAGAAGAGTTTAGCAGTGGCTTCTGCTGTGATATTCTTCTTACAGGCCGCCATGATGGCCATCTTCGAGAATCTGTCAACGACCACGAAAACACGGTCATTTCCATTCTTAGTAGAAGGCAGGCCCGACATGTAATCCATGGAGATGGATTCCCATGGTCGACTAGGGGTAGGTAGTGGAGTATATAGGCCTTGCTTCTTGATGGTCGGCTTGGCAATGGCACAAGCAGTGCAAGATCTGATGTGCTTCTCGACATCCTTTTGAAGGTTCGGCCAATAGAAATACTTCTGTAGTATTGCTACTGTTTTCTCGACCCCGAAATGCCCAGCGACTCGACTGTAGTGTGCTTCCCATATCATCTTGGCACGCTCGCTTGAAGGAACACAAAGGTGTCCCAGGTGACATATAAGTGCATCTTGGAGGTGAAAATTTGGAACTTGCGTGCCCCCCAAGAGTGCCTTGTAAGTGTGGCCGAATTCTGGGTCACTCTCATAGAGAAGCGGCCAATCAGAAGTCTCGTGCCCACAAGAGTTGAGCACAGTGGTGAGCGCCACGATCGGTGGTCGGTTGAGGCAGTCTGCAACATGATTGGTGCTACCCTTCTTGTACTTGATGTTCAAATGAAACTGTTGCAGATATGTGGACCACTTCTGATGGCGATCATTCTGCAACTTCCCTTGTGTCTGTGTGAACATGGGGCGGGTAATTACCGTAGTGGATGGGTGTTCCTTCCCCAAAATGTAATGTTCCCCCGTGTCTGACAGAACATGATGGAATACATTTCCTGTCTGGGTGAGATACTTACGAACTATCTCAGACAGTGTCTCCTTTAGTGAGCATGTAGATGTCTGTTGGTAAGAGCGCCCCAATGGTAGGCTTTTCTGTCTATCTCAAATAGGTACAACGCAGTACGGTAGGTGAGCAGAAGTGAGAACATAGGCGATTTTTCAATTCTTTGAACGCCTTCTGTTGAGGTTCCGACCAAAAGAATTTTGCTCTCGCTCCTCCTTTGGTGACTTGACTCAAGGGCCAAGTGATATGAGAGAATCCCAACACGAATCTACGGTGGAAATTAGCAAGACCCAGAAAGCTGCGAAGCTCTGTTATAGTAGTCGGGGCTGGCCAATCCCGAATGACTTGGATCTTGGCTGGATCCACATACACCCCCTTTTCATCAATAATGTATCCCAGATATTGAACCTGGGTCATGCCAAACGTGCACTTCTCCAAATTGGCACACAACTTGTGTTGCCGCAGTGTTTGGAGGACTTGTCGGATGTGATGAAGGTGCTCTTCACAAGTCTTGCTGAAGATCAGAATGTCATCCAAGTACACCACTACGAATGAGTTGGTGAATGGCCGCAAGATGTCGTCCATCATCCTCATGAAGGTTGCGGGAGCATTGGTCAACCCGAAAGGCATGACCAGCCATTCAAAAAGGCCTTCCTTAGCTTTGAAGGCAGTCTTCCACACATCAGAGGGTTCAATTGGTACCTGGTGATACCCAGACTTCAGGTCGATCTTACTGAAATATTTTGCACCTTGGAGTTGGTCCGGAAGGTCATCAATCCGTGGGATTGGGTACCTATTCCGGACAGTGATCTTGTTCAGCGCCCGATAGTCAATACAGAGTCTCCACGTCCCATCCTTCTTCTGTACCAACACGATCGGGCTCCCACAGGGCGATGAGCCGGTACGATGTGACCTTTGCCATGACTCTGAATACTTATCGTTCATCATTTCCCGGAAACAGAAAGGCTTGATAGATCGGTCCATTGAGTAGCGGCACAGGGGTGGAATCGTCGGGTGCCCGGCAGCGGTGGAGAGGTACCACAGCAGGTGAGGTGAAGCAGCAGGAGCCTCCTCTGACCTTATCCATTTGTTGTTGTCGTGCGGAAAGTCTGTCTCGGAAGGTCGTATGCAGTATTCTTCTTATACTGGGGGCGGATGTGACTTAATTTTCCTGGTTGGAAGTAGACTTCTTGCTTTGTTCTGTTAACCAAAGTGAGTAGGAGGTGGTACCTCTGGTATCATGTACAACTTATTTCCCAAAGTAATAATAACAGCACGAGGTCGAGACTCATACACAGCATGACGCTTCCACAAGTATGGTTGTCCTAATAAAACATCAGAAACATCAATAGGAGCAACGTCACATAATACCTCATCCGTGAAGGGCTTGATGCTATAGGGAAGGCGACACTGCTGGCTGATGCGGAGATCTCGTCCTTGGTGAAGCGACCCGATGGTGTATGGATGTGGGTGAGTTGTGGTCGGCAAGCCCAACCGCTTCACGGCTTCTGTTGAAATGAGGTTCTTTTGGCTCCCATTGTTGACAATGAACTGTACAGGGGAGCCCTTTACCCACATCTGGGGGTGGAAGAGACGTTCCTCCTCCTTTGGATCTTCCGGTTCCTCCTTTTGGATCTTTGCAGTGGCAACAGTGGCGTTGGGCTCCGCATCAATAATCTGTTTCCATTTTTCATTCGCCTTTTCAGGTTCTGATTCGGAGTCAGAGCATGCATCTGACTCAGAAGCCCTCATCTCGGCCACTAGCGACTGCTTGGCCCGACACTCACTTGTGTTGTGAGTGGAGCTCTGTATAGACTCACACCACTTTCTAGTGTCCTTCTTTGGCTTTACGGTGTTGTTCTGTGGCTTTGGTTGGTTGTCTTTAGCGACGCACATAGCCTCTAATCTTTGTTACCACGGTTTAGGAAGCACCGCCTCGTGCAGTCCGGATTTATGCGAGGCATGTGAGAATAAACACATAACCATAAAGATAGAGATGCAGTGGAAATAACACTTCATTTCATTAATATCAAAGAACTGAAATTTGCTTACAGACAGAAAGGAAATAAAACTAGCTAGGGCACTGGTAGCTATCTCTGAGAAGTGATGTGGCAGCTATAGGCCTCTGAACTGCTTTAAAATGAGGCGCGAGGGCCTATTTATTATTGAGAAACAATGGAGAACCCTAAACATCCCAAAAACCTAACCCTAGGAGATGAAGCGCCAAAACTATGGGCCCCGTTTGGGTAAATTGGTGTTTCAACTTCCCAGGGACATAACTTTGGCATACTATCTCTGTTTGACGCATATGATACATCATTAGAAAGCTCTATCCGAGGACTACAGCTGTCGGGACAAATTTTATCAGAAAATTCGTTGGCGCTTTCATACCCAAAAAACGTCGTTTAGGGCCTCAAAACGGCTCCGGAAGTTCAGGACCCGAAAAACTGCTAAAAATAGTAAGTTATGCCGAAACTGAAAAACTGAAAGAGACAATGGTGGGGGGCCAAGTGGAATGGGTGGGTGGCCACCAATATCCACCTGGATCATTCCTCCCCCCTTAGGAAGCAATGGTCCCCATTGCGTTAAGTTCCTCCATGAGATGAGGAAATTTCTGCTGAACTTGGTCCCTGGTGAACCACTTTCCTTGGTGCGGGAGTTGGCCAGCTTTGACAACCCGATATAGTTGGATCTTCTGTTGGCGAGTGTTCTTGATTTGCATGTCCATGATACAATCTGTGGTGGCCTGTTCCATGCAGTCTGGATTTAACTTTGTTGGTGTGAGTTGTTCTGCAATGTCCGAGGTGTCCAGTAGAGGTGGGAAGTAAGGACGAAGGCGATCCACATTGAAGACTGGGTGCAGACCAAGGAATGGAGGAATACTAAGCTCGAAGGCATTGTTCCCTACAGCCTTGGTGACGGTGTATGGCCCGTATCGGAGCGGGCGAAGCTTGCGGTGGGGTCCAGTGAGGCGCTCCTTCTGCAAATGTAGCCATACTTTGTCGCCCACCTGGAAGTTGTGTGGCACCCGGTGTTGCTTGTACTTTGCATTGGCTCTGTCCAATATATCATGAACTTGTTGGCGGATGTGTTGAATGCGCTCGATGAAGCTACTTGCTTTGTCAACTTCAGACTGGACATGAGCTGAATCGGCCTGAGCAGCTGCAAACGGCATGGCTATGTCAATGGGACATAGTGGTTGGAATCCCAAGCCCACCTGAAAGGGGCTATGGCCAATTGAACTGTGGAGAGCCCGGTTATAACTGTGTTGTACATAGAGGAGGCTCTCGTCCCATGTGCGTGGATGCTTTGAGTTGTACATGCGCAGAATGTGTACAATCATTCTGTTGACGACCTCTGTCTGGCCATCTGTTTGGGGATGGAAAGCTGTGGACTTGGTGAGCTTTGTGTCCAACATTGACCAGAGGCTGGACCAAAATGTGCTGAGGAACCTGCTATCTCGATCCGATATGATAGACTGTGGGATCCCAAAGTGCACCCACACTCGTTCAAAGAAGAGTTTAGCAGTGGCTTCTGCTGTGATATTCTTCTTACAGGCCGCCATGATGGCCATCTTCGAGAATCTGTCAACGACCACGAAAACACAGTCATTTCCATTCTTAGTAGAAGGCAGGCCAGACATGTAATCCATGGAGATGGATTCCCACGGTCGACTAGGGGTAGGTAGTGGAGTATATAGGCCTTGCTTCTTGATGGTCGGTTTGGCAATGGCACAAGCAGTGCAGGATCTGATGTGCTTCTCGACATCCTTTCGAAGGTTCGGCCAATAGAAATACTTCTGTAGTATTGCTATTGTTTTCTCGACCCCGAAATGCCCAGCGACTCGACTGTAGTGTGCTTCCCATATCATCTTGGCACGCTCACTTGAAGGAACACAAAGGTGTCCCAGGTGACATAAAAGTGCATCTTGGAGGTGAAAATTTGGAACTTGCGTGCCCCACAAGAGTGCCTTGTAAGTGTGGCCGAATTCTGGGTCACTCTCATAGAGAAGCGGCCAATCAGAAGTCTCGTGCCCACAAGAGTTGAGCACGGTGGTGAGCGCCACGATCGGTGGTCGGCTGAGGCAGTCTGCAACATTGTTGGTGCTACCCTTCTTGTACTTGATGTTCAAATGAAACTGTTGCAGATATGTGGACCACTTCTGATGGCGATCATTCTGCAACTTCCCTTGTGTCTGTATGAACTGCAGGGGCCGGTGGTCTGTGTGGATGATTGTTTCCTTCCCCAAAATGTAATGCTTCCATTGTCGACAGGCTTGCACAATAGAATACATTTCTTTGTCATAGGTGGGATACTTGCGAACTGTCTCAGACAATGTCTCACTGTGATATGCCACTGGATGTCCCTGTTGAGTAAGAACTGCCCCAATAACATAGTCAGAGGCATCTGTCTCGATCTCAAATGGCTGCTACAAGTTTGGTAAGGTGAGCACTGGGGCAGAACAGAGGCGATTTTTCAATTCTTTGAACGCCTTCTGTTGAGGTTCCGACCAAAAGAATTTTGCTCTTGCTCCTCCTTTGGTGACTTGACTCAAGGGCCAAGTGATATGAGAGAATCCCAACACGAATCTACGGTAGAAATTAGCAAGACCCAGAAAGCTGCGAAGCTCTGTTATAGTAGTCGGGGCTGGCCAATCCCGAATGACTTGGATATTGGCTGGATCCACATGCACCCCCTTTTCATCAATAATGTATCCCGGATATTGAACCTGGGTCATGCCAAACGTGCACTTCTCCAAATTGGCACACAACTTGTGTTGCCGCAGTGTTTGGAGGACTTGTCGGATGTGATGAAGGTGCTCTTCCCAAGTCTTGCTGAAGATCAGAATGTCATCAAAGTACACCACTACGAATGAGTTGGTGAATGGCCGCAAGATGTCGTCCATCATCCTCATGAAGGTTGCGGGAGCATTCGTCAACCCGAAAGGCATGACCAGCCATTCAAAAAGGCCTTTCTTAGCTTTGAAGGCAGTCTTCCACACATCAGAGGGTTCAATTGGTACCTGGTGATACCCAGACTTCAGGTCGATCTTACTGAAATATTTTTCACCTTGGAGTTGGTCCAGAAGGTCATCAATTCGTGGGATTGGGTACCTATTCCGGACAGTGATCTTGTTCAGCGCCCGATAGTCAATACAGAGTCTCCACGTCCCATCCTTCTTCCGTACCAACACGATCGGGCTCCCACAGGGCGATGAACTTGGTCTGATGTGACCTTTCTGCAACAGCTCCTGAATATGCCTCTTGATTTCATCATTTTCCAGAAGAGAGCGTCGATAGATCGGTCCATTGGGTAACGAGCGCACAGGGTCGAATCGATCGGGTGCTTGACTTGGGCGGTGCGGAGAGGAACCCCTGTGCGGTGAGTGAAGATGTCTGCGTACTCCTCCCGACCTTATCCATTTGTTGTTTGTCATACGAGAGGGGGCCACATGCAGAGTCGTATGTGATCTTCTTCTTGCCACAAGGGCGGATCATCGAAATAGATTTCCTGGTTTGGGGACATAGACTTCTTTGCCAACACATTTTGCGGTAACCAAAGAGATAGTCGTAGGAGGTGGTACCTGCGGTATCTGTGTAACTGTTTCCCAAAGTAACAATAACAGCACGAGGTCGAGACTCATACACAACATGACGCTTCCAAAAGTATGGTTGTCCTAATAATACATCAGAAACATCAATAGGAGCAACATCACATAATACCTCATCCGTGAAGGGCTTGATGCTATAGGGAAGGCGGCGCTGCTGGCTGACACGGAGATCTCGTCCTTGGTGAAGCCACCCGATGGTGTATGGATGTGGGTGAGTTGTGGTCGGCAAACCCAACCGCTTCCCACGGCGTACGCACAAATGGGTTCTTTTGGCTCCCATTGTCGACAATGAGCGTACCGGAGAACCCTTTACCCACATGCGGGAGTGGAAGAGACATTCCTCCTCCTGCGGATCTTGGGATCTCCTTAGGGACCTTTGTAGTGGCAACGGTGGCGTTGAAATCCGCATCAATATGTCTCTTGATTTCCCTTTTTCATTCCCCTTTTCGAGGTTCGATTCGGAGTCGGAAGCATGCATCGACTCGAAGCCCTCATCGGCCACTAGCGGCGCGCGGCGAGCACTCACTTGTGTTGTGGTGGAGCTCTTATGGAACTCACATCCGCTTAGTGTCCTTCTTTGGCTTTACGGTGTTTGTCTTCTTTTCTTGTGGCTTTGGTGGGTTATCGCACAGCATGCATGCCTTGGCTGCAATCCTTTGATGCAGAGTTTGGAAGCACCTTTTCCTTGCCTGCGATGCCAACGATCGGTTATGCAGGAACGCAACAGAATAAGCACATAACCATAAAGATAGAGATGCAGCGGAAATAACACTTCATTTCATTAATATCAAAGAACTGAAATTTGCTTACAGACAGAATGGAAATAAAACTAGCTAGGGCACTGGTAGCTATCTCTGAGAAGAGATGTGGCGGCTACAGGCCTCTGAACTGAGTTACAATGAGGCTCGAGGGCCTATTTATTATTGAGAAACAATGGAGAACCCTCCACATCCCAAAAACCTAACCCTAGGAGATGAAGCGCCAAAACTATGGGCCCCGTTTGGGTAAATTGGTGTTTCAACTTCCCAGGGACGTAACTTTGGCATACTATCTCCGTTTGACGCATATGGTACATCATTAGAAAGCTCTATCCGAGGACTACAGCTGTCGGGACGAATTTTATCAGAAAATTCGCTGGCGCTTTCATACCCAAAAAACGTCGTTTAGGGCCTCAAAACGGCTCCGGAAGTTCGGGACCCGAAAAACTGCTAAAAATAGTAAGTTATGCCGAAACTGAAAAACTGAAAGAGACAATGGTGGGGGGCCAAGTGGAATAGGTGGGTGGCCACCAATATCCACCTGGATCATCTTCATTGAGTAACTTTAGATCCATGGGTTCATATCTTACATAGGAGCCTCCTTTATTTGTTTTCTTCTTCATGGCCATCTTCCTTTATACTATGTTGCCTTCTTGAAACTATGACACTTGTAAAGAGACAAATTGAAGGGAAATTTACTTGTAATGGAACTAGACTCTTCAAGGATGATAATCAACAGATGCATGCAAAGATCGAAGGGAGGATGACATAGAGCAGCATTGGAGGTGGATTTAAAAAGGTGGAATTCGAATATGGGAGGGATAATGACAAATGGGAGTGAATTTTATATATGTATGCCACTAATGATTATGCATGTTTGGATGACTCTAATAACTGATCACGTGACCTCACATTCACCCTAAACCTCTAAAAACTTGACACCTCGTCATACCCTTTATTGGTGCAGAAAAACATGATTCTGCAGCGTTTTCTGTTATAAATATGGTAGATTCGCTACGGACTGGTCAGGTGAGTCTGTAGAGAAAAATAGCTTGTTTGTAATTATATTCGCTGCAAAATCAGGAAAAAACAGACATGTGGCCACTACCTAAATTTAAACCAATGCATGTAGACCTTTGGTAGATTTTGATATATTTGACTCTGATGACATCACCAATGGACTATTCTAGACTTATGATAATGACCAATTCATGAGTTTTCATCAACTTCATGAACCAATTTTATGAGACAAATGACACCTATGCTAATGACCCTATCAATAAAAAATGAAATTTTATATGTGATAACACCTAGTCTGTTTCCTTCCTTCCATATATGTCTCTGCTTGAGTGGTTGTCTCCAAAAATTTGTGAGGTTCTTCCGTTGGAGGCAAAAGCAAATGATCTCAATGCAATTGAAGCTCCCTCTCAAGAGAACACCTCATTTCCTTCTCCTTATCAAACATCATATTGCTTCAAACAATTGTCATTCTGATAGATGGTAAGTACACAAAATACTCGTGAGATGTTTTTTTGTAACCCGCAAATATCCCCAACTTTGTTGTCGTCTCTAGATTTTTCGTTGACTCCTTGGAGACATGGAAATATATTGATGCTCCAAATATCCTAAAGTGTGACACATCTGGTTTCTTCCTTGAAAAATCTTCTTCTAGCGTACGCATCCCAAGAATCCAATGAGGACTCTTGTTCTTCAAATAAACCATTTTGTTTCATGCTTCAACCCACAAGTGTAGTGGTAGGCCTTGGTCATGCAACATCGCCCTTGATTCTCCCACAATACTTATGTTATTCCTCTCAACCACCCCGACAAATGCCTTCCTTTGCACAAAAAATTTTAAACTCGTTGGACATGTACTCACCTCTCTTATCGCTCTTGAGATCCTTCACTTTATTGCTAGTTTCTTTCTCAACAAGTGATTTAAATTCAAAAAAATTGGAAAATGTTTGGTATTTATTCTACATGAAGAGGATCCATCACTTCTATGAGAAATAATATAAAAATATAACATATTACCTATGCTTAGCAATGGATTATATCAAGAAAGGTCCACAGAAATCATAGTGGATCCTTTCAAGTATTGCATGTGCCCTGTTGTCCCAATCATTGAAGGTGGATTTTGTGTACTTCCCTAAGTTACACCCTTTTCATGTATCTTGCTACTCTATGGGTCCTTTGGGGAGTCCTATGGTGATTTGTTGCATGATATTCAAAGCTCCATGATGAAAATTTCCAAGCCTTCTATGCCATAATTCATCGACATCTCGACTCTGCACATTCTCCACCTTAGTGCTCAAATCAACACAAACTTCCACATCCAGCCTGTAGAGGTTCTTCACTTGAACACCAATATTCTTCACTTTTCCCGTGGTGATGTGTCTTAGGAATGCCTTCCCTTTGTTGAATATTACATCATAGCCATGGTCTTCCAACATCGTGATGGAAGACATGTTCTTCTTTAAACCCAATACAAACATCACATCCTTGAGCATGAGAGGGGATCCTAACAACCACTAAATGGTGATTGTGTTGATCCCAGTCGCGATGTACCTTATGTTATCTCCCATCTCGATGTGCATCTGGGTATCTTTCTCCTCCAAGTCACTGAAAATTTATTTTTTCATCGTCATATGGAATGAGGCACCATTATCTAGATACCACACACTTCCCATCATTGTGCTTTCCATGCATGGAATGAGGGTAAAGTCAAGCTCAAAGTGTGAATCTAGAGCTTCACTTTTCGCTCCTTCTAAGGAATTCTTGATTTCCTGACTTGTGTGGACACTTCATGGCATAATGCCTAAATTCATGACAGTGAAACCACATTATTCTGGACAAGTATTTCTTCTTTCCCCCTTGACTGGATTCTAGTTTGGATTGGAATTTCTTCCATTTTCCCTTCTTTTCCTTTCCATCCATGGCAAATTTTTCTTCATCCTCGCCCTTATATGAAGTCCCATCCCTAGTATTCCACCTTATTTCATCTTGTACTAAATCAGACCTTAACCACTCCCAATTTGGTAGTTTCTCCCTCCCATTCATCAAATCTTGGTAGATGAGTCAGCTCTTGGGAACGCCTACAAGGGCTAGGCTCACCAAATCATCATTTTTCAATGTGACACCAACTCCTACAATTTCATCATAACATTTTTTCAACCTACTCAGATAATGCTGAAATGATTCATTCTTCTGCATCTTGAAATTTCGAAGCTTGTCCTTGAGCGCCAATTTCCGGTGGTCGCTGCTATACTGGAATAGATATGTCAATGCTTTCCACATTTCATGCAGGGTCTCTTTCCCATGGAAATTTAATACAATATGATCTTGTACTCCCTGCAATATGATTCTCCTCGCCTTGGCTAAACACTTCTTCCATTATGCTAGATTCTGAGTATAAGTTGTTGTTGGTTTCGGTATATTTGTATCAATGATTTCCTTCAACCCATTATCTTCTAGTAATACCTACATGCGGTCCTTCCAAGAAACATAATTCGAGATTCCCTCAAGGGCATACTTGAGTCTTAATCCATATAAATCCATCCTTCTAGCTCTAAATAATTGATCCTACAAATTTGATCCTCCTACAAAGACAAGTTCAAAATCTCTTCTCTATTATTAATCTTGCTTTGATACCATGTATAAATTAATGTGTATATTCTAAATTGCTCATGAAATTTACTAAATCACAAGACTAGAAGTTACTCTACTGGTCTGCAGAAGCTAATTAATGATCGATAACACATAACATCAACATGTAAGAAGAAACATCACACATGCACATATATTTATCTATGGGAAATAAACTGCTCAAAACCCTTCTATCTGTATTGCATTAATCAAATAATAGAGATGAAATACAATTTTTTCTCAAGCTTGAGCACAACTTGCAAGTGTATAGTCTATCTCTCTACCTAACTAACTGAACCTAACCAACACTTAGACAATTTTTCAAGCCTCCAAGCTCATATTTCCTTGCGTTGTTCCTTGAGGAATTAGCCCCTATTTTTTAGGAAAATTCCTCATTTGTATTGTGCAATTCCTCTAGGCCCATTCTTTGACTGCATGCACCACCTGTAAACGTGGGACTAGTCTACAATTTATAGTACACTACCTTGGAATCTCCATCTCAGTTGGGTAACTTAAATTCTATGCATGCAACATTTATTTTGGGTTGATTGATAAATTAACTAGATGACCACTAAGTGTGATTGAAGCTACATTACACAACTTGACCTTCCACTAGTTTCTCCAACAATTGGAACTAGTTTAACTAGAAATAACTCAACTTAAATGAAATAGATTACTACAAATTAGAAATCAATCATGTTGAACTAAACTCAAGCTTCTCCAACACAAATTAACTTAGTTAACTAAGTGAAAAGTGCCATGTCACCTCAAATGACTACCTCCAAGATTCTGTTGATGTGGAAATTTGAATTTTCTCTAGTTTGACTAAGGCAAGGTCAAACTGAGATTTTCTTGCTACATTATAAACATCAACATACACTTTTATAGAGCTTGTTGGAGCCTAATCAAGTATGATCTAAATTTAATGTTGAAATATGTTCATAGATCCTACACATATGGAAGCATCACTAACTCCTCTTTCACAACTCTCATCCCTAAAGAATTCATGTTGTCCTCCTCTAAATTTCAACCTATCTCTCTATGGAATGTTCTTATAAGATCATCACCAAGATAATGGTAAATAGGCATAGAATGTTGGTTCCAAAAATTATGTTTGATATCCAAGGAAGTTTCATGCAAAAAATAAAAATTGTGGACAATATTTTCATGGTCTAAGAAGTTACTCACTCCAACATATATAACTAAGAAAGGGGTGTGATTATTAAAATTTAAATGGATAACACCTTTCATGGGGCAGACACTCCTAACTAATTGATTTTTTACATAAATTTGATTTTAGTTCTCCTATTATTAGGGGAATCTCAACATGCATACGCACTCTATGGTTACTTACAATGAATGGAAGCCCAACCTCCTTTTTCTAAGAAATCCAAGGGTTGAAGAAATGAATCCCTCTCTACTATCTCTTGATAATGGTTATGTCTTTAAGAGATAAATTGGAGCAAGAAAATATAGTCAAGAATATTCCTTGAGTAAAAAATTGTTTAGGGTGTCAAAATCCCTAATCACTCCTAGTTTCCTAATGATACCCTCTTGTTGCAAGGCACCTCGTCCCTTATTATAACTTACTTCAAGAAAGATTTGAATTCCTTCCTTGGTGCCTCAAAAGGGGGAATAAATAATCAAAATATTTAGGTATTTGTTTGGCATGTAAATCAACAAATTCTTCAATCCATTTCTAAAAAAATGAAATTTCATGTCAAGGCAAGTGGTCATATTTTAAGTATTTTGTTGTGCCTCTATCCCTTAGCAACCTCTCAACTCAATCTTAACAAAGCATTATTTGGAAAAATCAAAACCGATTTAAAATAGTGAGGTTAATAGTTGGTGAACCTAGCTAGTGGTATAACATTAATAAAAACAGTTATGTTTTCCCTCCCATTATTCCAATGTTTAGAAATTTCAACTCTTGTGGTGATTATGCATAAGATAACACAATACATAAGGATTTTTTTGTGGCAAGGAATGAATTACAACACACAACAAAAAAATATAATAAACTTGATGGTGGTTAGATCTCCCAAAGATAGAGGATGATTGGGGATTAAAGATCTAGTGCTTATGAATTTCTCTTTGGGGACTAAACTTGATTAGAGATTAATCATGTGTTTGCTTGACTAGTGAAAGAAAATACCAAGGAGGAAACGGTTCAATGGGAGTCATAAAATATGTATTGAGTGACAATATAAAAATTGGAGAGGATATCTTATTTAGAAGCTTATTTAATCTACAATTTCAATAATCTACTCAAATATCACATGGATCCCTAGGAATGAGAAAGAAATAAAAATCTAACATGAAATAGAAAACTCCTCTCCTTGGAAACCTGATTGGTGTAAATAATTTTACCCACACTTTTTGACATCCATAAATGAGATTATTTATTTGGCTGTTAGTTAGGCTAGCACCTTGAATCACCTTTGATCTATCTTAAGCTATTGTATCGCGGTTGTCTAAGAAGCTAAAATTTTATGCCCTGAATGAATTCAAGTGATGGATTAAAGAGGTTGGGGAGCAAGAGGCTATAAAATAAAGGATGGATATTTATGCCAAATCCTCTCTTTCCCACTTCCTCAATGATTACCTATTTGGAATAAGTTATGGAACTCAAGTGAGATCCATAAAAAATAAAATAAAAATTCTATTGGATTATGGTACATGGGTGAATACTAACAGTTGAAAACCTCAATAAAATAGGAATCGAAGGCCCCAATATATGTGATATTTGTAAGGAAATAAAGGAAGATGGTCATCATATCTTCTTTGAGTGCCCCTTTTCAAAACAAGTTTGGGGTATTGTATTTGTAGGTATGAGTAGTCAAATCAATAGAGTAATATCATATAGATATTTTTTTATGCATTCGAGCATAAATTATATAGGATTTATCAGGAATAATCATTTGTTTCAATGGGTGTAGTTGGCCCTCCCAACATTCCTATGTTGGAAGATATGGTTCATAATTGGGATATATTTCATAAATCCTTGGACAATTCTATCTGATTTGATGGAAACTAAATCTAAAGGCATTATGGTGGAATTCATCAATGCCAAAGGTTTGATATTATAGAACCAACAAGCCCAGGATCGAGAGGAATAGACTTGGATGAGCCTATTTGTGATATTAATTTACGAGGCCAGTATTCTCAGCCACATTCTAAATATAAGCACCTCATGGCATATCATAATGGGAGAGCCTGAATTTATCGAATATTGGTGATCCAACAAAAGTATTTCATTGTCTTCTTTGATCGAGCATCGAAGGGGAATGCAAGGGTGACAAGAGCATGGGAACTTCCTAGCAGGGGAGGTTGGTCATATTTGACTCGGATGGAAACCTGGAATCAATATTTAATTAGGGACTTAGAGTCTCAACCAACAACCAGGATAAATCTTATGCATTGATACAAGGTTTACTTCTAGTAGTTCAATCCAAAATAAAATCATTATTCATAATCATTTAATTTTAGAGTTACTATTAAAACCTTAGTTCATAAGGTAACTCTAAAAAATAATAGATTGCTCTTCATTGTCTCTCAAATCAGTATGGTTGTTCAATTTATGACTAATATTTTGTATCTCCATGTGCTAAGGGAACATAAAGAGCTCACAAAATATTTCACAAATGAGGTTACCCTCATTGATTAATGAATATTATTTAAAAATAGACGATGCAATTTCACTAACATCCCTTAAAGTTTACGATCCACCAACTTCTTAAGACACATAACATCACATTTAAGAACTAGATGGATTGGAAAGAAAGATTATTTCATTTATGTGCGTGGAGAGTACTTGCAAGGATATAGGTCCCAGTCAGTGGGATCTGAATTTTGACTATTTTCCTAAGTTTTTTTCCCTTCATTATGACTTCTTGCATGTGAGGTGGGAAACTAGTATATATTTCCTAGTTGAAAATGTGGATATTGAGTGTTAGATTGTGAAGACTCTTGGTTTAATTTTTTTATTAGTTTTTTCATCATAGTGTAGATTTTCTATCTCATAAATTTGGTTATCTTCACTTCTTATTTCATGAATCTAGGGAAGCCTTGTGGCCTTGTTGCTCTAGTACTCTTTCCTTTCTAGTTTTCTTTATTTTTCAATGTTTTGGTTGTTTGGATGTTATTTTCATGTTTCTTTAGGGTTTGCATACATGGATATTATTTCAATCTCTATCCTTCATTAATATCATTTGAGTGTTCAGGCGAGGGAGGATAATTCCCTACACCTAGGATCAATCTCCTTACTCAATATTCTTTGGATTTTTTAGTTCCTCTTTTCACATCTTCTAGCTTAGGTTATTTGGTGATTGGTTTTTAGATTCAGGTCATCTTTGTCTTTTTCTTGGCTACAAAATCATTGGGGCTTTAACTTTTCGATTAACATCTTACCATGTTCATTCATAAAGGGGGTTTTTAAATTGTGAAAAATAGATTCAATTAATTGTAGGTATTATAGGAGGGGGCTTATATTTATTAAAAATATTTACTAGGAGGTGGGTTTCAACAAAATGATTTTGGGATGTTTTTATCAACATCTAAAAATATTAAGAGTATTATTTAATATCCCATAAAAATATGCACTATGACATGGATTGTCTAAGTGGATACCTAATTCATGGTTTAATATATATATATATGTGTTTAGCTCTATTATCAGATATTTCTACCAATATGGGTTCATGGCACCTACAGGAAATTCAAAGGATCATACGGAGACACAAGGAGACACTTCAAGGAAACAATATAACTCTTAAATGGATCTCTAAGTGTACATAATAAACAACATTATGCATCCTATATTGTAAATATAATGAATATTTTTGTAAAATAAAGGAAAACAAAAGACTTGCTTGATGCAGAATATTGTAAGTTGAGGAATTTTATTCTTCACCTACATAAGGACTCCCTTTCTACTGCTTCAAACCACAATCCCCCATCAACTTAGCCCAAGGTAACGCCAATGAAGAATAGATTATACATGAGTCCAAAGAAGCTTTGGAATTGGAATATTAGTCCTCCTAACACTTTGTGGGAGGATAAGAGGAAGCAACCAACCATCATGTATTTATTTAATCTATATAATGTTTAAGGTAGTACTTCTTTGAAAATATTAGCAAATAATGTTAGATCATTTTCCATTTTGGTGAAATAAAGATACAATTTAAAGCATGAGTTGGCTTAACCTTGGGGTTCAGACATAACTTCATTCTTATTAGAAACACATTTTTTTGCCATGGAATGAGATATTTGCATAACTATAGATAAACCACCTATTATTGTTTACCACATTGAATGACTCATCACACTGTATGTGTACTCATCTTTCATGCTAGTAAGAGAATTAGGAATAGGATGGTCACTTTATGGTTCCTCCCATTTAGATCTCAGTTCTACTAGGAAATTTCTCTAAAGATTTATCACTACGTGTGTGAATCGTTACATAAAAGGTGGAATTAATTTTCTGAAAGAAAATGAATATATATATTTTCATTGTGATTTGGTAATATGTCAAACTATAGCTAGTGGGAATAAGGTTGCATATTAAGAACCCAATTCCATTGGTTTCCTTTTTCATTGATTGTCTTTCCATGATAAGTGTTACTTTTAATCCTAAGTTGGTAACATACCTCCCTCACCTAGTGTAGGCTAAAGTAGCTTTCGTATGAAATGGTTTGGTAAGATTGATGTCAAGACAATTTTCTTTGTTAGGAATCTCTATCTCAATGAGATAAACATAGTATATAACTACAATATCCAAATGAGATTCATAAACACTATTTTTTAGATATTTGTCTTTTGATACAACATTGTGAATCTTTGTCTTTTGTATTTTCTTCTATAGTGTACAAAATGCCACCAAGATGAAATTTCCATAAATAATCAATAGATTCTTTGAATATTTAGCTTAATTTCACTCTTGGATGTGTGATATTGATACTTTTCTTTCGTTTTATGGTTTCATACATCATATATGTAAATTTTAAAAAAAAAAAAATCTTAGCTTGTGTCTATACATATTCACAGTCAAGTTTGATGTGGGAAATCCCAGTCATGAGCAAAGTTCAACAATCAGTGAAAAAATAAATCCCATACTAGTTTTTTAATGAAGTAGGAATATATTTTATTGGTTTAATTCAAGAGACCTAACTCAATAAACTATAAGGGAATTACAAATTGGGGATTGAATAACTCCATGCACTTTTTTTTTTCATAACAAAATATATATACAAGAGATGACCTTTGGTTGGATGGTTGTTAATATTCATGTATAAATCTTCGTTTTCTCCCATATTTAATGTTAATGATACCATAATCCCAAGGATTACGTATCTAAAATTCCCACACCACGCTTCCCCCTCCCCCCCCCCCAAAAAAAAATTCAAATGGGTGTTTATAAGTCCAAGCATTTTTCTAAACTTTTCAAACTTTTCTCTTCCGAAAATTTTGGTGAAGATACCTGCAATTTGTTCAATTGTGTAAAAAATGCATCAACTAAATGGACTTGGAAATTATGTTATGTAAAATCAAATGGTACTTCATGTTGATGTTATTTGTTTTATCATAGAATATAGGATTCTTAGCCAACTTGATCATAGAAGTTTTTTCAATCAAAAGTGGAGTAGCTTTCACATGTTTCTCCTATAAATCATCCAGTATCTTCTAGAACCACACAATCTCCTCTATTGCCTCTATAGCAATGATATATTTTGCCTTTAAATTAGAATCTATTGGAAAAGTTTTGTGTGATCTCCAGGAGATAGATAGTGATCCAAATCTCATTAGGTATCTTGAAGTAGACACTCCATTATCCTTATCCCCATCAAAGTGAGAATTTATAACTAAAACTAGTTTGAGGTCCTCCACCTTAGACTATTTGAGCCTAAAGTCTTGAGTTCCCTTTAAGTACCTTAGTACTCTCTTTGCAACAGACCAATTCCATTCACAAGGTTTTTGCATAAAACTAGAAAGAATCCCAATTGTGAATGAAATATTTGACATAGTAGTAGTAAGGTAGATAAGACTTGAACAATTGGGTTTAGCTCAAGTGTTTGGGAGAAATTTTTTATCCTCCCCACCCATGTTCGATTTCTACGTGGGATATGTTGAGTTGATAATGATTATTTCTTGTATTGGATTTAAGCCTTGATTTCTAAACAATCCATAGAGGATCAAAACATGTATATTTCTCATATGGAATATAAAAATATTTCTCAGAACCAAAAAAAAAATTATTACATAAGACTCCCCATAAGATGTATATATTTAGTATCAACCTCAAATCCAATCCATTATTTTGATGTATTAGCTTCATGTTTTGTTCCATTGGAGTAGAGAGGGTATTACAACCAGCCATGCAAAATTCATTGAACAAATCTCCTTTGTATTTCTTATGGTAGATGAATATATACCTTGGATTTCGAGTTACTTTAATACCCAAGTAGCACTAAATATTTCCCATGTTTGTTATCCTGAAATTTTTCTTTTATTATTTATTTATGTATATAATATATGGCTTCATTATTATCTATTATCAAAGGATCATCCACATATACCACAAAATATATAACAATTTTTCTAACTTTCATGAAAAATACAGTTGCATCATTAATATTTAAATGCTTGAAATTGATCTTCAAAATATGCTCAATTAACTTTTCATGCCATGTGCAAGGTGATTCCTTTAGGGCATATAGAGGCCTGATATGCTTTCATACCTTATGTTCTTTAACCTTTACAAGTGATCTATCATATTTGTATGTGTTCTTGTAGACCCACATGTAGCCAATTGGTTCGGTTTCAAATGGAGGATTCACCAACTTCCATGTCCCATTATTGATGAGAGAATCATACTCCTTCTACATGGATTATTTACACTCATCATGAGAAGAAACTTCTTTAAATGTAAGTTGGTTCAAAGTTAGTGGAAAAAAATAAAGATGATATGCCTTGGTTTTATTTGAGTATCCCAGGAAGATTCCTAGTTTATTTATTTTTTCCTTATAAATTGAGGCATAATAGGTGGAAACACAAACCTTAAGATGCCTTAGTGAAGGAATGTGTTCATACCACATTTCATAAGGATTATTGTTCCTAAAGGGCATGATATGGATTCCTATTTATTACATATAAAACACATAGATTTGCATCAGCCCAAAACATTAACTTTACATGCTTGAAAAATATCATTGAATGTACCATATCCAAGGGTGTCATGTTCATTTTTTCTACTACACCACTTTTCCAAGGGTTGTATGGAAAAATGGTTTAATGTTGGATTCCATGTTGGAAAATATGGCTTTCAAACTCATTAGAGGTATATTCCTGCCATTATTAGTGTGAAGATTGCTAATACTATTATGCTTCATTTTAAATCCAAACATGAAAAAATTTAAATGTTTGAAATAATTGAGACGTTTTTTAAACAAACAAACCAATACAACTTGGAATAGTCATCACTAAAAGTCATGATTGAAAGAAACATCTTTTTTTCATGCATTTAAATTTTTTAGTCTGGATATACTCAAAAGAATGCAAATTGTATACTCATTGGATGCATAATTTAATTATGCATCCAATGAGTGCTTACACTTGAAATTTGAGTAAAATTATAAGGATTTAAGTCAAATATACAATAAAAAAATTAGTTTTCTTTCTTCCCCTTTAGAAAAGCATAACTCGTATTTCATTATATTCCTTAAGAGACCCATTTTAAAACTCAAGCAATTCTTCTAATGATGATCTTCATACAGTGATGCACACTATGGGATATATGTTAGTATATATCATATCGAATGTGCAACATGTGTACATTCAACTCTCTCTCTCTCTCTCTCTCTCTCTCTCTCTCTCTCTCTCTCTCTCTCTCTATATATATATATATATATATATATATATCTACATGATTTAATAAAATTTGGTAATTGAAAATTTAATATATTGTATCAAATTTATTATATAAATTTCAAAATACAAAAGAAAAATATATCATATAAATTCCTAAATATCAGGAACAAAATTATTCATTATTAAGAATTTATTAAAATTAAGGTGTTATCTACCAAGGTGTCAATTTCGCGCGAACAAAAAAAAAAATCGATAGAACCCGGCCATTTTATTCAAAAATATTAATAGTAGGAGTGCTTAAATCGTGTTTTTTTATGGTGGAAATGGATTCAACACTATCAAAAATCCATGGGGTACCCAAAATATTGAAGCTTCATAGCTATAACCCAAAATTCCAAAAAAAAATCATTGGATTTTATCAAAATCATGCCAAAATTCCCATTATTTTCAGAAAAAAATGAAGCCACATTAGATTATGGATAGAATTAATAACATTTTTTTACCAATATTTCATTTTTTTTGTTTGCCAAGTTGTCTGTGATCCTCCAAGCTTGACCTGTGGTCTAAGAAGTCGCGACCCAAGGGCATCTAAGCCGTCAAAATCACCTGGGGATCACACCCGACATGGGCTGCACCAGCCCTTATACTGACTGGAGTTTATGCATGTCTCCTTCCCCTAGCACAGGACATAACCACCCCCTGTGAGGCTTGATCCCGGGTCGCCTTGCTGACGATGCCCATCCTTAACCAGTTTTTCTAGCGAGACTTGACATCAATATTTAATTTTTTAAAATGAAAATGAATATGCACAAAAATTAACACCATCAAATACATTTTTCTGAATATTTGAATGGAAAATATTTTAGTGTCAAAAATCATTTCTTTTTTTGCATTTTTTTAATAAATAGTTAATAAACAAGTTAAGAAATTTTCAACGATAGTCATTAGAAACCTTGTCCACAAATTTTTCCATATGTAATGAGGCTAATTGAGATTCAATTGTCGTTAAGATTCATTTTCCGATGCAATATGAGGGGCTCTTAGATTATATAACCACTTATATTAATATATATTTATAACACATTATGGTTATATTATTTTATATATATCATTTTCAATTTTTATTATTGTTGTTGATAAATTTAAACTATTAAAAATTGCAATTAAAGTTGACAAATAATAATATCAATCTAAATCCATCATAATTCCATCCTTATTTCCACATATTAAAAATTGAACCAATGAATTCACAGGTTTCCAAGGACACAACACCCTATTCATCAAACAAATAAATGTAGCTGGGGCATTAGTCAAACCAAATGGAACTACAACAAACTTATAATGCCCATACCTGGTTTTGAAGGAGGTATTGTAAATTTCCTCTTCTTTGATGCATACTTGATGATATCCTAATCTCAAGTCAATATTAGAGAACACTGTTGCTCCCTTGAACTGATCAAACAAGTTGTCAATCCTTGGAAATGGATACATGTTCTTGATTGTCACTTTATTCAGCTACATGTAATCAATGCACAACCTGAGAGTTCCATCCTTATTCTTTACGAACAAAACTAGTGCACCCCAAAGTGATACACTTGGCCTAATGTACCCCTTTTCAAGCATTTCCTTCAGCTTTAATTACAACTCTACTAACTTTGGCGTACTCATCCTGTAAGGTGCCTTTGGTGATGGTGTTTCCCCTGGTACCAACTCAATAGAAAAGTCCACTTCCCTACAAGGAAGTAACTCTGGAATCTCTGCTGGAAACATATCTTGAAACTATTGCAATACATGATACCTTTGGAAAAATTTTGCATCCTCAACATTCTTACCCTTTTCACTGGAAACATGCATTGTAAATCACACAACCTTTTCTGCAACTGCACTTAGACTGCATGGTGGTGACCATCCTTACTGATGTAGGCTTCTTCTTTCACTACAAAATTCTCTTCTCTCCATTATCATTCAGGCACTCAATGGCCTTATCATAAAACTCTACTTTGGTCCTGTAAAGGTACATCCAATCCATACCCAAAAGCATGTTACATGATCCCAATGGAAGTACATTCAAATTTTTTTTTGTATGCATACCATTTAAATCAAATGCACAAGCTCTTACCCAATGGTGAACTTTCTTCTTAGTACATGTATCCAACTGCACCAACCAAGATTCTGCATGCACTTATTTTCTCAAGCCACACTTATCCACCAGGTTAGGATTAACATAACTATAATTAGACCCAGGATCAATAAAAATAGAAATATCTTAATCAAAAATCTTGCTATCCATCTCAATGATAGATTCATGGTGATCTGCTTGCTTGTTGTCCACAGTAGCACAAATATGAGGAATGCTATGACCAACATCCCCAACAGTATGCACCTCCTGAGCATAATATATCTAGTTCCTACCACCCTGATACTATGGGAAATCCCTCTTGCGATGACCCTTGCCACATATCCAACATTCCAATGGTGCTCTACCATCACCTCTAGTCTACTGCTCTCCCGAATGCGATACATGTCCCTTCTCAACTGTACTGAACTTCTTGTAAGGAACCACATTTTATTTCTCACTTACATCTTGAGGTATTCCCCAATTTGGTGGCCATATTCCTTTAACTTTCTCATTTCCTTTCAAATCATGCTTAGTCTCAAATTTTCTCTTTGACTGCTCATAACAATGCTTCATCTTTCGAATGGATTCTTCTAGCGATCTAAGATCATCAAACTCAATATGGTATATCTACGCTATTGGAAGCCCACTAATGAATCCTTGAACCTTGTCCTTCTCCTCCCTGAGGTAAGTCCCATATCTCAACAACTCCAAGAACCTTCTAGTATACTCATCATATTTCATGGAACACATCTGCAACTCATAAAACGCCTTAGCTTTATCATCATAGTACCTCTTAGACAGGTACTTCTTCTTGAAGAGCCTCTCAAACTCAGCCCAAATCAATTCATCCTCTTGAATTCCTTTAAAATTATTCACATCCTCCCACCATATATATTCTTTCCCTTTGAGATTGAAAGTGCTTATCTTGGCTTTCATGTTCTCTATATAACTATGAAATTTGAAGAACTTCTTCATCCCAAGAAACCATGCATCTGCATCTTTTGACTTATTCATATCTTCATCAAATGTAGGCAGCTTGACTTTCTTGAATTCCTTAGGAAATTACTCACCCATCCTATAAGGATAATGGCAGTGACGACTATGATGATGTATCTTGGAAGAGAAACTAGAATGATGCCCATACACACCAGTCCTCCTGTCAGGTGTGTCCAATGATCTTCCACCTCTAATTGTTTCCCCTATATCCAATATGTGTCTGGACCTATACCTAATAACATATGCTCCATTATTATTTTCTTCCTAATCTTGATTGATCCTCATCTATCCTTGTTTCTACAACTCTGACGAGATTTAAAGAATTGTTGTGTTGACATCTATCTTATTTTCCTAAGCCCTTGCAAGTCTTTCCCGAGCCTCAACCAACCTATCATTATCTAACTTACAAATTCTTATCTCTAGCCTCAAGTTCCTCAATGTATCTACCACACCAGGAGAATACTCATCTCCTTGCTTCCCAACTGATCTGTAGGGAGATTCATGGGAACTATAGTTTACCATTTTGCTCTCCATCCTTGATTCTCTTCTTCCTACAAGTATATCATGTCAGAAAAACAAATAGATACGAAAATAAAATCCATACATTATTGTTATTAGGGGAGGATTATCTCATCTGCAATATCATTCCACATTAGCATGTACATGTCTAATCATACATATCTAGATAATCAATATATCAACATATAACATCATGCATGACTATACTAATAGTATACCCTAATTCCATGCATGACGAAAACAACATTGAAAACATCATACTTTCCTAAAGAGAGTGCAACCATGCTCTAATACAACCAGTAACACAACACCTCCCCTCACATCCACCCATTTTCACCATCTTACCTGGGGTAAACATGATATGAGGGGCAGTTATGACCATAATCAACCTCCTAGGTGACCTTAAGGAAATGGAGTCAACAAACAAACCTTACCAACTTCCCTCAGGTGCCACAAAACCCTCTAGGAGTAACCCAATCCCTCCAAGTTTTCATCCCCTGAGCCAACCAGACTTTTCCCTGCGTTTTACCCCTAGTTGCTCCCTTGCCAAGGAATCAGTGCAACTGAAACCTCCCAATCACATGCATAAGCCTGCATCGGTGCGATTGTGGACTAAATTACTCAGTGTTGTGCTAGCAATTGTGTATTTTAAGGCTAGATTCCAAGGCTTGGGCTAGACATTTTCCCATAAATACTTGTAACTTTTAGAAAAGATAAATTACATAAGAACAATTCTTGTAAACCAAAAATTGACACTAGGACTAGACTTGACCATCCCCAACTGGGACTGGAATTCTATCAAACACTTGGAAACAATGTAATCTATAGGTAATAAATACGAGATAGAGCATACAGGGCTGGAAAATCATATGAAAAATATCAATAAGTATCACCACCCTCTCCCATTATTTGTATTGACATTAAATAGGTCTTGCATCCATTTGTTGGAAATATGATGCAGAGTGTTGTCCTTGATGGCAACCCACTAAATGAAGATGAAGACATTTGACTGTTGACATGTGTTGTCCTTGATGGCAATCCACCTGATGAAGTTATGCTTGACTTGATGGACTTAGTAAATGATGTAAATCTGATGTGATATGATGTTTGTTGACAATATGATGCTAAGTATTGTCCTTGAAAGGCAACCCACTTGATGAAGATGATGACAACTTACTTGATGAAGTTGTGCTTGATAGAATATGTCCTTGATGAAGGAAATCTGATGTATCTACAGTATGAATAGAAGGCAATGAAGAAAGGAATTCAGCATGTGCTAATTCTGTGATGAAAAAGAGTATGTTTCTTGGTATACGCGGATTGTCCTAGGGAAAGTCGCGTATGCACGCGGAAAGGAACGTTCCAAGTCGCGTATGGGCTAAAGCGCTCAAAAAGTGCAAAACCAGGGGTAACCACCATGGTATTGACCCATTGTAGTGGGTAATGATCCGCCTAATTGACCCCGTCCAGGTAGTTTTGGGCTTATGGTATTGTTTTGGTCCATGGTATTGAAAAAGGATAAACCTATATAAGGAGAAGAAATTCATTGTGCAAATAAGTGTGGGGGTGCAAGATGTCTGAGCTTGAATGAATACTTCTCTCTGAAGTAGATCTGAATGGAAAGGGTTGCCAGAGATAAATCTGAATGTATGATGCCCAATGATGAAGAAGGGGATCTGAATCTGAAATGCATATGTCTACTATCTGTTTATGAGTGATTAGATCTGTGATGGCGGAACATCAGGCGAACATACGTAAAAATGCAAGGTAAATACGAACTGAATATACGTCTGAAGAAGTATCTTTTATACGTAATGATTGAAGATCTCTCTACGCTATTAGCGGAGAAGCGTGTATATCATGACTTAATTTAAATGGCGATGTATACGCGATGAAATATCTGTGAGGTATGTTGGAACTTTTATTTAGATGGAGACGCGTATATACGCGACTTGTGAAGTGAAGGAAAACGCGTATGCAAACTAGGGTTTTCTGAAGCAAGGGGTATGAAATATCTGATCTGTTCTTCTGTGTTTCTGCTATCTGATCTATGTTGATATGTATCTGGTGATGATGTATGGTTGTGCTTAAAAGTTTGGAAAGGGTTCGGTGTGGAAATATGATGAATTGTGGCCTGCAAGTATTGTTCTATTGAAGTGGTTGGATCCGGTGTGAAAATTGATGAAACGTGGTCCAAGGTGAGTGCTGAAGGTTGTAGCCTTCGGTCGGTGGGTGCCTGCTCCGGTGGTGATAGCGAGATGGGTCGTGGCTCCCTTCCGGGGAGAGAGGCCGGTAAACGAGTCGGGGGGTTGTAGCTCCCTTCCAGGAGAGGCTGGTAAACGAGATCGGGGGGTCGTAGCTCCCTTCCAGGAGAGGCTGGTAAATGAGTCAGGGGGTCGTGACTCAGATGGGAGAAGGTGATGGCAATGACAGTGGAATTACTGCGTCTTTGTGAAATTAATCTGCCTTGGCCACATATGTTGTATGATGTTTTCTCTATAATAAAATATTGAAGGCTGAGCAACTGCAGCGGTGGTTTTCTCCCAACTTGGGTTTCCACCTAAAATCCTGGTGTTCATGTGTGATGCTTATGTGTGATGGTTTATTCTATTCTTACTGCACATGTTTACTGTTTATAGAACATCTAATGAATGAATGATGGAATGATATAAGTGAAAGACTAATGCATAATTAGATCTCTGCAGTAATATCACAGGGGCACATGAAGGATATCCGCGATGCCTCTTTCATAAGCAAGCAAAGTAGCGTATGGAATACGGGGAATGAAAAAGTAAGGTTTGAATATTAAAGCTCAATTCATCCCTCTCGATATTTTCCCAACAGATGATATCGAATGATGTCATACTGCTTGAAGCTTGATCGCTTGAGAGAATCAGCAATGGGAAGTCAGAATGGTTAATGCCTTAATGCCTCTATTCAGAAATGGAAGCAATCGATATTAAGGAAGGTACGTACAAAAGCATATACATGAAAGTCTTGAAATGGAATATGTGGTAATATTTGGAAAGAAGGTTATCAATACCGTGTAATCATTCCTCTTGATGCGTGAAAGAAAAATTATGAAATCAATGCCAAAGCAGTGAATGTCTTATTGGGAAGCATGTCTGAATCAGAATTTGCTAAAGTGATGCGGCTACATTCGGCAAAAGACATATGGGACAAAATCATTCTAAGCTATGAAGGAGACACAAAGGTAAAAAGTGCAAAACTCCAAACTCTTAGAATTGAATATGAAAATTTGAAGATGCATAGTGATGAGAGTGTTTCCAGTTTCTTTCTTCGTCTGGATGATATTGTAAATCGAATGAGAAATTTAGGTGAAACCATAACTGATACTACTCTGGTGGAAAAGGTCTTAAGATCATTGACTTCAAAATTTGACTCTAAAGTTTCAGCTATTGAAGAAAGGCAAGATTTGAAAACTCTTACTATTGTTCAATTACATGGTACTCTGACTGCTTTTGAAATGAGACAAGGAGGCCCTTCTCCAGTAAGAGAAGCTGCTTTTAAGGCATCTACAAAAGGAAAGGAAAAGGAAGTTGTCAAAGAATCCAGCTATATATCTGATGAAGAAGAAGCGAATTTCGTGAGAAAGCCCCAACTAGGCACTGGAAGATTCAAAGGTAAGCTTCCCTTCAAATGTTTTGAGTGTGGAAAAGTTGGTCATTATGCTGCTAAATGTCCTTATAGAGAAAAGCATGGTAAAGGGAAAAAATTTGAAAAGAGAAAGAGTTATTATGCAAAAGAAGATGATGATGAAGTGTCCAGTGAAGATGAAGAAGATTCTGACCAAGATCTGAAAGTGCTCATGGCTAAGAAGCAAAAGAAGAAGGTTACTCAAGGAAAGGAGATACCTCAGAAATCATGTATAGAAAAAATTGAAGAAGATGAAACAGATTCTGATGAAGATCTACAAGCACTCATGGCAAAGAAGAAAAAGGAGAAGGCCACTTGTAATACTCTTCTTTGTGCAAACAATAGTAAAGATAGTGAAAGTAAAGTTGTGGATCTAGAAGAAGCTCTCAAGATTAAAGTTGAAGAACTGCAAAGTTCATATAATAATCAAGAAACTATCTACAAAGAGATGATCTCACAAATGAAAGATCAAATAGAAATGCTGAATGGACAGGTGGAAAAGTATCAAAGGTTTCATACTTATGCATCCAATTGAATTAAAGATCTAGAAGCAGATCTTGAAAAATCAAGCAAGAAGAATGAAGGACTTGAAGCTGCAATCATTTGTCTTCAGGAAGATTTAGAAGCATCAAGTAAGAAAAATAAGGAACCTATACAATCATTTGAAAAGGAAGGCCTTGAAGCAGAAATAATCTCTCTCAAAGAAGATCTGGAAAAATCAAATAAGAAGAATGAAGAGCTGCAACAAACATGTGAAGGAAATGAAGATTGGTTGAAAGAAGAGATTCTAAATCTGAAGGATCAAGTTGAAGATGGAAGAAGAAAAGAAGAAAGCATGACAAAGCAATGTCAAGCCTTGGAGGTTGAGGTAAACATTCTGAAAGGTAAATTAGAAGAAAAGGTTAAACTTTTGAGGTTTCATGATAGTACTAACATTTTGGACAATATTCTGAGTAATCAAAGGTCTCCTGCTATCAAACATGGTCTTGGTTTCCATGAAACTGTTAAAGGAGAATCTAGCTCACAAGGAAGTGCCAAAAATTCGGAGGATGTCAATGCAAAACCTGAAGTGTTGAAAGAGACAAAAGCTCAACCAACAATCATGAATTCTCAAAGGAATTCATTCAAGAATGTTGAATGTTTTAAATGTCATAATTATGGACATGTTGCAGCAAATTGCAGGAGCAGATCATTTCAGCCTCAAACAAACGGTTCCTACACAGAAAGGTACTCTGGTTTCTTCAAGGGATATTGTTTTTCATGTAACAAGTATGGACACAAAGCAGCTGATTGTAAAAGGAGGAAGAATAGAAATACTCATTATGATTCTTATGTTTATTTCTCTGGCCACATGAGATGTTATGCTTGTAACAAGTATGGACATGTAGAGAAAGAATGCAGGATGAACAGATCTGGGAAAGTGGACAATATTCAGCGCACAGTTGGAAAGCTCAAGCAAATTTGGAAAAAGAAGGAGGACCGATCAGAAACGTAGGGAATTCAGACCCTACTGCAGTCATCCGCTTCTGGAAGCTTACTTCTCTGATTGACTGCAGGAATGATGTGGGATACATTATGAGATTTAGTAATGTATCGTCACAAGGGGAGAAATGCATGATGACTCTCATGGTTGATTTGATTATTCTGATTATGTTTACTTCTGACAGCGCATCTAATGTGGAAAGGACAGGTACAGGAGGTACAAGCTCAGGAGGAGATGAAGGAAGATGAAAATTTTATATGCTTCACTTTCCATACGCGAGTTATATTAACAAAAGTCGCGTATACACGCGAGTTTCATCAGACACAGTCGCGTATGCATTAATGATAAGAAAATTTATCTGATAGCTGAAGATCTGGAGCAGAGGTCCAGGGGGAGCATCAGTCTGTCTGCTGATGATTACACTGTTAGCATCATTCTGGTTATACTTATGATAATGAAATGATACATGGGTTCTTGTGTTGAAGATTATGGATGAAGCCTGGTTGCTTTATGATGAAGAGCATTCATTGGTGAGATGAAAGTCTTATATTTCAGAAACAAGGACAGATCATGTAGAGATTTTTGCTGATTACTTGCTGTTGAAGGTGTTTCAGATTGCATAAGTTAAGAAGGAACACTGGTTTAGGGGGAGCAGCAGGTTGAATACTAATGATTGCATTGTTGGCAATATGACTTCTTATTCTTGGGTGTTTGTGATACTCATGCTCAAATGTTGATGTCTTGGTACATGGTTTATTATGATGAGTTTTTGAGCCCTGGTTTTTGATAAGTATCCTTTGTACTCACACATGGATGAGTTGGATGTCATTTGATTCAGAGTGTGTTACTATGGTTGAGAGATCTTTTGCCTACATATGTTACTTCATGTTAAATCTTGAAGATCATGGTGATGTTGGACCACGTGGATGATTGCTTAACACCTATGTGAAGATGTTGTTCTGATATGAGAATCTTTCTTGGAAAGATTGTATTGATGCTGCAAAGAATCTGAAGGCTTGGTTACTATTGTGCTGATGCTACAACCGTTGGATGACGCTTGAAGACACAACTACACTATTCTATCTATCTGTAGTCTAGGGAAGCATTCAAATGTCTCAGAAAGAAGCTGAACACTGTCTTTGCCTTACAAAGAATCAGATCTGGTTGAAATTTAGAAGATGTCTTGGGATACGCGGGTTTCCTGAAACACAGTCGCGTATATACGCTAGTTCCTTCAAAGAAAACCGCGTATGACTGATTGCTGACAATTTTTGGTTGGTTCAGCTCTCTTCAGCACAGCTGCAGTGTTGTTTGGTATCTCTGATACTGTTTGGTATCTCTGGTGGTGTTCCAGTTCTCATAATTCTATTTCTAATGTTTTGATGAAGATGCCTTGATGATTTGTTGGTGAAAATGTTCAGGATGCACAAACTAAGGGGGAGCCTTAGTCATATGAAAAGGATGCATGGATGCACAGATTCAGGGGGAGCATTAGTTTTGCTGAGTATAATGCATTGTTGGCATTATGGTGGTTCTAATATATGATCTCTCTTGAGGTCTTTTTGGTATTAATTATGAAAATTCATATTTGTACTTTGATGAAAAGGTCTGGTTGAGACCCATGTTGTAAATTTGTAATATTCAGTCATGAAAGGACTTGTCAATTTTGTAAACCCACTTGGTTGGGTAGCTGAGTCAATTTGTAAACCCACTTGGTTGGGTAGCTGAGTCATATTTGTAAACCCACTTGGTTGGGTACTTGAGTCTCATATGTAAATCCACTTGGTTGGATATTTGATGTAAGTATGAGTCATTGGTGATAGGAACTTCATAGAGTCATGTACTTCATTGAAAATATGTTTGAAGATTCATCATGAACTCAGGGGGAGCTTGGTCACTTCAGTATACATCAGATCTGCAGAATGCTTCTTCTACATGAGGAGAAAAGGGGGTGAGTGTGTTGGTTTTGATCCGCCCGTTGCCCTTGATGTCAAAGGGGGAGAGTGTGTTGGTTTTGATCTGTTGGTTTTGTCCTTTGCCCTTGATGTCAAAGGGGGAGAGTGACATGGTGTTTGAATGAAGATAATGATGTGCCCTTTGCCCTTGATGTCAAAGGGGGAGAGTGACATGGTGTTTGAATGATGCCAAAAATGGAGAGAGTGACATGGCAAATAGGGAGAATGACATGGTGTCATTGTATTCTTAATGTATCTATCTGTTGTGGTAACAAAACACCATCATGGTTGCCATCAAGTCCAAAGGGGGAGATTGTTGGAAATATGATGCAGGATGTTGTCCTTGATGGCAACCCACTGAATGAAGATGAAGACATGCGACTGTTGACATGTGTTGTCCTTGATGGCAATCCACTTGATGAAGTTATGCTTGACTTGATGGACTTAGTAAATGATGTGATATGATGTTTGTTGACAATATGTTGCTAAGTGTTGTCCTTGAAAGGCAACCCACTTGATGAAGATGATGACAACTTACTTGATGAAGTTGTGCTTGTTAGAATATGTCCTTGATAAAGAAAGTCTGATGTATCTACAGTGTGAACAGAAGGTAATGAAGAAAGGAATTCAGAAAGTGCTAATTCTATGATGAAAAAGAGTATGTTTCTTGGTATACGCGGATTGGCCTAGGGGAAGTCGCGTATGCACGCGGAAAATAACGTGCCAAGTCGCGTATGGGCTAAAGCGCTCAAAAAGTGCAAAACCAAGGGTAACCACCATGGTATTGACCCATTGTATTGGGTAATGATCCGCCTAATTAACCTCGTCCAGGTAGTTTTGGGCTCATGGTATTGTTTTGGCCCATGGTATTGAAAAAGGGGCTCATGGTATTGAAAAGGATAAACCTATATAAGGAGAAGAAATTCATTGTGAAAAACATGAGTGTGGGTGCAAGATGTCTGAGCTTGAATGAATACTTCTCTCTGAATTAGATCTGAATGGAAAGGGTTACACTTGAAGATAAATCTGAATGTATGATGCACCAATGATGAAGAAGGGGATCTAGATCTGAAATGCACTTGTATCTACTAGATCTGTTTATGAGTGATTAGATCTGTGATGAGGCAAACATCAAGGCGAACATCTGTCTGAAGTAAAAGGGTAAATCTGAACTGAATATCTGATCTGAAGAAGTATGCTGCTCTGTAATGATTGAAGATCTATACGCTATTTCTCCGCGGAGGAAGCGCGTATATACGCAGCTTCGCTGAAGTAAAAGCGCGTATGCGCAATGAAATATACACTGAGGTATACGCTGGTTTGTGTGGACGGAAGCGCGTATATACGCGACATCAGTGAAGGGAAAGCGCGTATGCAAACTAGGGTTTGTTGAAGCAAGGGGTATGAAATATCTGATCTGTTCTGCTGTGTTTCTGCTATCTGATCTGTGTTGATAAGTATCTGTTGGTGATGTATGTTTGTGCTTAAAAGAATGGAAAGGGTCCAGTCTGAAAATATGATGAAATGTGGCCTGCAAGTGTTGTTCTATTGAAGTTGATGGATCCAGTGTGAAAATTGATGAAACGTGGTCCAAGGTGGTGCTGAAGGTTGTAGCCTTCAGTCAGGGGGTTGTAGCTCCCTTCCAGGTGAGGCTGGTAAACGAGATCGGGGGGTCGTGGCTCCCTTCCAGGAGAGGCTGGTAAACGAGTCAGGGGGTTGGAGCTCCCTTCCAGGAGAGGTTAGTAAACGAGGACTCGGGGGGTCGTAGCTCCCTTCCAGGAGAGGCTGGTAAACGAGTCAGGGAGTCGTAGCTCCCTTCCAGGAGAGGCTGGTAAACAAGCGCAGGTGGGTGCCTGCGTGCTGGTAGAGTCTGCACCAGCACATATGTTGTAAGATGTTTTCTCTATAATAAAATATTGAAGGCTGAGCAACTGCAGCGGTGGTTTTCTCCCGACTTGGGTTTCCACCTAAAAATCCTGGTGTTCATGTGTGATGCTTTGTGTGATGGTTTATTCTGTTCTTACTGCACATGTTTACTGTTTATAGAACATATAATGAATGAATGATGGAATGATATAAGTGAAGAACTAAAGGCATAATTAGATCTCTGTGTATACGCGAGTTTTATGAAGGATATCCACGTGTATACGCTACTTGGCTTCAACAAAGTAGCGTATGGGTTTTAAGGAATGAAAAAGTAAAAAGTTTTTAATATGCAGAAAACACTGATTCACCCCCCCCCTCTCAGTATTTTTCCCAACACCATTATTATTTTAGTTACAAGTAAAAACATGACATAAACCATGACTAGAACTAGTCATATAACCATGCTTATAACCAGCATATAACCACAGAAATAACCATAAGATAACAACCATTAAAGCCACATAAATTCAATTACAAAATCAAGAGAACTTAGCTTTCATTAAACATAAGCAAGAGCCAACGAGTTTCGGGACTTCCACGTACCACCCAACCATATGCATGGTTGAAACAAATATTTCTTTCAGTCAGTCACCCCCATGCCATATTCCAAGCATGAATGTGTAATCTCGTGAGTAAACTAATCCAAAAACAACTAATGGAATACATAGGTTAAACCACCTCCACCCTCACCATATTGTGATCTCACCTAAAATGGAACCAAGATCACAAAACTGAACTAAGCTTGGAATGCCTCCATATCTCATCACTATCCTTGAGGAATTTTCCATCTCCTTGTTTCTATGCTTTACCTCAATCCACACCATATTACTAGGCCCTTACCGAGACACCACCCTGAGGCTTTAATGCGTATCCTACCAAAATTGGTCAATGGATTCCTAGACCTTTGGGAATGAACCTGGGACCACCTTTGCCCTATATTTTGAAACCATCTGGAAATTCAAAAACTAAAAATTGATAATAATCCCATCACACTATGGCTATCCAGAAAAAGGCAAGGCAAGGTTGAAAACCGCTTTCAAAACATATCAAAACCATGCCATCAATAGAAAAATAACTAAATACTAGCATGCACATACCATGCATGTCAAAACCATCTAGGAAACCATACATGCAATATATTACCTGCAAGTATTCCTATTGAATCTTTCTTGATCATGCTCTTCCTTGCTTTATCTTTTATTTCCTTTCCTTTCCTTGTCTTTCCTTTGACTGTTTTTCCTTCCTTGAATTGTTTGATCGCTTTCTCCTCTTGGTGATCTTTTCCTCTCTAAGTGTAATTTTGAAAATGAACTAACAAAAAGCTACCAACTGATGCTCTGAGTTATTTTTATCATTAATTCCTCTAATTTCTTCAATTTTTTAGATTATTTTCTTTCAATTTACTCCTCACATGCAACCTGTGACCTTTCACCTTCCTTTTCTCCTAATTTCCTTTATTTTCATAAACAAATGTACCAAAATACATTTTTTTCATTTTTAATACCTTATCCATTGCCTTTTCCAATTTCCCCTTAGCCATAAACACATCAAGTGATTCTCACTAGGATATATTTTCCCAACATTGAGCTTGGAATAAGTGTCCCTTAAGTGTGGTCTTATTTTTTCCTTTATTAACCTTTATTACATGAACTTTTAACCCAGGTCTATTACAGCAGAAGGAAGTAACTATAGAAGCACTGCCAGCAGAAGGGAGAAACCCCAGGTATAATAAGGGAAAGAGAAAGGTTCCTCATAGCCTAGAAGTAGAAAGAAGTCATTATATAAAAGTGGATATAGCTATTATTAAAGGAGATTTAGCAATTGAGGCAAAGAGGAAACAGAAGATACAGAGAGTAGAACGGAGGAAGAAAGAGGAGTAGCAAAGGAGATTGGAGGAAGAAAAGAAGAAGTAAGAATAATAAGAGAAGCATAATCAGGAAGAATAAGAAGGGAAAGGTACACTAGCATAAGAAACAACATAGAAGCAAGCTAAAGAGCAAGAACATAATCGGCCACCACCAAAGGGGGAGCGAAAACAGATGCAGTACTAGGAGTTTTCTCAGTAGATTGAAGAATTGATAAATATTGTAGACATGGAGGAGGACTCGGAGCCACATAACTAAGATTTCAGCGTGATTTCGAGTGCACAATAGGTCACCGTTCTGTCTCTGCCACCTCCAGCCATAGAGTTAGCTCCGAGCAAGGAAGAGGAAGTTGTTCATCTTGATGATGATCCAGTTATGGACATGTACAATATTTCATACGATGAGCTTCATAAGAAGATGGTACAAGCATGTAAGAAGCACTTTCGAGGTGACCTCACATCGCCTGCATTCATTAGAGAGAGGGTGATAGTGGAGGACACCTGGAAGAATCCCAATGCCATTTTCGAATCCAGCTTGGCCTTCGAAGGTGCAGCAAGATCAAACACTCAGTATTTGATGTCTGAGAATAAGAAATTGGCACATAACTTATAGGTTGTCAAGAAAGGGGTAGAACATCTCTGCGCAGCATCTCTGAACGCAATTTCCACATAGGTATACTGGGAAGAAATGAGAGAAACTATACTTGGTGAAGTATCGACACTTGGAGATACCATGCGAAACCTCTATGAGGATATTGTTACCATACATAAGGATGTTTTCCATTTTCATGGCTTGCAGAAGTAGTGCAAATAATTTTTAAAAACTCTCAAGAATGTACAAGCCGCCATTTTTTCCATCCATGAATGGTCGATGTGATACAAAGGGACATTGTTGGGCTTGGGAAAGAAAATGAAGCATCAAGCAGAGCTGGAGAAAGAAAGAGTTTGAATGTTGATCCAGAACAATAAGAACCTCACCTCATTCATTGGTAGCATTCAGGCCTTGTATGTATAGTTGTACAATAGTCTGGATTTCTTGGTGAACACACACAGGATCCCATCAGTTGGCTTTCTCACCGAAGCCAAACCCAAGAACCATGTAAGGAAGGAGATTGAAGAGTACTTGGAGAAGCTTAGAAATATTGCCACCAAGGAATATTTGGAGTTGGAAAAATAGAACATGTAGAACTACATCGGTGGTCTTTTCCAAGTTAGAACAATGTTGCTCCTGCTCGAGAAGGAAATTCAAACTGGTTCCAAATCATTGTACCCATATGTCATGGAGACTATAGTCAGCTTCTAGCTAGACATCATTGCATAGTATGGGGATGTCATCGCACAGTACCAAGCTTGGCACCGATATGTGACTGAGAATCATCAAGTGGAAGTTGTTTAGCTAGAGTTTCCCCAAACTCAAGCATCATAGTGTTTTGTCTTGTTAGGTTGTAAAATTGTCTCTACCCTATTTTTTCTTATATGGGTATGAGTGTAAAATGTAATATTTGTTTGTAAATAATTTGTAATTCAAATTCCAAGTGTCCATTGTGGATAGTGAAGAGTCATGATGTAATGTAATTGAATAGTCATTTGTAAAGAAGTGAAGAGTCATGAGGGGAGTCAAAGGGTCAGAAAGGGGAATGTGAAGAGTCGCGCCCTTTTGTTATATATATATCCTCGTAACTCATGTAAAGGGCTCTGGAGAGCCAATATTTTGGCTAGGCTTAGGCTTAGAAAGAAGCTTGGGGGTTTTATGAGAGCCTTGGCTTCTCCATAGCGTAGACGGAGTATACTTATTTGGAGGACCAGGTGCTTTTGACTTCAAGTTCCACTATTAGGGCTAGGGTTTCATCAATGGTGCATGTATTATTAGAACTTTCACTTTTAATAAAAGCTCGGAGACAACACACTTTCATGCATATGTTATGAATATATTAGGACTATTCTTGTTGTATTAGCAATGTATGTTATTTAACTTACGCTTATGCTTATGGAATATTTTGTTTGCATTGGTACAAATATTGTTGAATTTATGTTGTTGTATTATTTCATCACTGTTAACTTGTGAACTATTTCGCATATTATCTTTCAATGTCATTTATCCATGTGTGTTCCTTTCAAGCTACGTACTATTACAGGATTCTAAGGGGATCTCTTATTTTCCCTTATTTTGTTGGAACCTTCATGCATCACACTTAACTTTCTGCAAGGTCACACACTTTCTCTCACTAAAATCACCATACATCACTCTATGTGTATTTGTAGCCAAGGCATATCATTAACACCCACTGCATCAGCAACCGGGTCGTAGTTCCAGATGGGACTCCTATACCAAATGGTGTGAGGTCTAATTGGGACTTCATATCAGGGAGATCCCTTAAACGTTGGCGAGTCAAGCATCGTAAACACAAGTGCAATATAAATTTGAGAATTGAAAAAGTAAAAGTTCATAATAAAAAGGTCATTGATCAAGAAAAGCTATATATTGATGTGTCTGGAATTAGAACCAAGAGGATCATGATATTACGCCAATTTACTGGTGAGGCGATTTCACAATCTATTAGAGAACATGAAGCAGAGAACCTGAGACTAAAAATAATAATAAAATAGCCAGAAGATCATCTAAATATGCATCATTTATTAATGATTCCATTGGAAATACAGGCACCACCATTTCCAATTTCTACTCCTGATACACCACATAGATCTAATAAATCCATAAATATCCTTAATGCACTAAAATCATATATCATCAATAACATATGAAAAATATTGGAAACTATTGATCATGCATGGAAATTAGCTTTCAATTTACTATGCTTGGCACAAGAAATTAAGACACTTGTCGATTTGGTTAAGAGTAAGATTAAGCTGGATAGGAAATTCATTGACAATTATTTTCTTAATTTTAGTCAAAATCTTGAATTACTCTCTGAAATATAGAAATAAAACAAAGGAATCCTTGATACTAATTGAATGAAGCAAGTGGAAATAAGGGTGGGCGAACGCATGTGAGGAAGAAACGTTGTGCAAGATAACGGATATGCGAACCAAACAACGAAAATTTTTATCCAAAATGTGTGTACCTTTCCAAGTGGCTCTGTGTGTGAAGATGCGGTTATGTGTAGATACAAAAGAAGCATAATGAAATATATTTTCTACATCTCTACACTCTACGTAAATTTAAACAATTATAAAATATAACATATGAATCCATTTGAGATTGTATGTGTGAAATGCAATAGTCCAAATACAACTGGTAGAACTATTGTTTAATTACATTTATTTCCTATTTACTAGTGTTTAATTATTCAATCTTATTGGATACGTAAAAAAAATGCTCACATAGATTGTTAGGTCCCTATATCACTAGTATAGTCCCTTATTATTGTTAGTGTAAACCCCTTATTGTTATTATTGTACCCTTGTAACCCCCATTTTGTTATTATTGTGCCCTTAAATTATTATTGTTAGGTCGGCTAGGATTACATTGTGGCCACTAGGATTACATTATGGCCCCATGGACTCCTATATATAGAAAGGAGGTTTTGTAAATTGTATCATCCAAGAATTGTTCATTCATGTAATGTATTGGAGGTTGCCCCCTCGAAGTGGCTTATTTATAAGGCGTTGATATCTCTTTTCTTCTCTTTTTGGAGCTGGTTCACAACATTTGGTATCAGAGCTTTGGATTCTAGGGTTTCCCTGCTCCAAACATGTCATCGTGGCATTTTCGCTATGAATTTTTTTCTACGAAGTTTCAGAAGCTCAAATTTTTAGGGTATGAAGCTGAACTTCGGAGGCAGATTTTCTAAAAATTTCAGAGCTTGGTTCGCAATATTTTCGGAGATATGGTCTGTGGAAGTTAGGTCTTTTGTCAGGCTCCTAAACAGGTCATCATGGCATTTGCGCTATAAATTTTTTTCTATTGAGGTTCAGAATCTGAAATGTTTATGGTGTGAAGCTGAAATCCTAAGGAAACCCTTCAAAAAATTTCAGAGCTTTGTTCGCAATATTTTTGGAGATATGATCTGTGGAAGGCAGTGCTTTTTCAGGGCTCCCAAATTTCATATCAAAGAGGTGATCGTGGGAAAATTTCAATAAAAATCTCTCTGAGCATCGGATTGGAGTGCTGTAAAAAGTGTTCACAATTACACGGACTGTAATTTCTTGGCTATCAATTTCAGAGGTGAAGGATGAAACAGTGACACGTGGCAAGCCGTACAAGTTTGCTATACTGAACCAGTCCATAATTAGGTCATTGGGGGAGATTGGAAATAACTTTGTCTTGGAGAATCCAAATCAAGTCAGACCTATGGCATTCAAAAGAGAATTTAGAGGGAGACTTCAGTACTAAATTTCAGATATTGAACAGCCGCAATCATAGAGATAATCCAATTTCAATATCGAGCTCCTCAAAAGCAAGTAAAAGGTGTGTATTTTTTTTCCGAATTGCATAAGTCTTGTTTGAAGAATCAAGTTGAATTGATTGCAAGGGCATATTGTAGAATAGATATCGGTATTGGATTATAAAATGGCCCCTAAAAAGAATTCAACACCCATTAAGCTTTTGGAAATCTCTACTATGACTCATGAAGACGAAGAATGGCAACATGACATATCAAAATTACAAGAGCAAGTGCAACAAATTTCGCTCTCGCAAAGAGCAACAAAAAATGACATGGATGTTTTGAAGAAAGGCATGGAAACTAAGATGGATGGTTTGAAGAAAGGCGTGGAATCTAAGATAGATGGCATGGAATCTAAGATAGATGGCATGGAGGCTGGTATGGAATCTAAGATGGATGACATGGAAACTAAGATCGATGAGAAAATGGAAAACATGAAGAATGTTCTAAAAGCAGACATGGAAGGTTTGTCAAAGTTGATACAAGAAACATTTCCTAATGGTGAAAATATAGTAGAAGAACCTCATGATGAGAACAAAATAAATGTTATTCTTGATTTCATAAACTCTAATGTTGGCGGGAAGAACCACCATATTCCAAAGATGGATATGAGGAAGTTTGATGGAAAGGATCCTGTAACATGGATACTATAGATGGAACAATATTTTGATCTCCATAACGTGCAAAACACACAAAAGGTACGCATTGCAACTTTACATTTAGAACAAAATACATTTGTATGGTAACGATGGCTTTGCTCCCGTAAAAAAATTGTCACTTGGTCAATTTTTACGGAGGAAATGATAGCACATTATGAGGATACAAATAGCAACACCTTCTTTAACCAATTGATAAATCTCAAACAAAAGGGTTTAGTGGGCCAGCACATTGAGGAATTCCAAAAATTGAATATAAGGGTAACTGATATTCCAGAGGAACACAGGATTGGTCTCTTCATAGGCACTCTAAAGGATAACATCCAACATGAAGTTCGTGTTTTGGAACCTGATTCATTGGAGAAGGCATTCAGGTTGGCAAGAAAAGTTGAATGTAAAATTATGGCGACAAGGAAGCCTACCACTCAATTCTATAAAGAAGGAAGTGTTGCTACGCCTAGATTTCCACAACCTACAAGGTTGACACTGTTAGACTCCTATACCAATAGGTTTCATTTTTCATGATTGTCTTGATTGAACTACGGAATATGTTCAAACCTTCTTTCTTGAGCAAAGGTGTTCCATATTCTTGAAAAAAACCAAAAAATCAAAAAATTTAAAAAATGTAAAGAGGGTATACCCTAAAAGAAAAATCAAAGGGTAAGAAAAATAAAATGGTCAAAAAAGAGAAAGAAATGAACCCCAAGCAAAAATAGACCAAGGAAAGTGTGCAAATCCAAATGCCACTACTATTTCATTTTTTGTAATAAAGCAATTGTGTGCAGCTTGTCAAACCTTTGCCACAATTCATGAATAAGTCAAACTGTTTAAACTTGGCTTACTCATATTTCAATTTCATGTTGTAGATTAGAGAATAAATATCTGACCAAACAGTTTAATCTTGGCAGATAAGTAGATAGGTAGAGTTAATAAGAGGTGCTCAACAATTTAATCTGAGCCCTTGGATGTAATAAGGGTAGAATTAGATAGATTTTCCTTGTAAAAAAGAAAAAGATTGATAAGGGTTTGCAAGTCTAAATGCACCCTAATAAAGAAGAGAAAATGGTAGTGTCAAGTAGATAGGGTAGGTAGATGGTTGCAAAGTTTTATCTGATGAATGATGCTGCTACATGTTTTTGATCCTTTACTTTCATCACAAATACTGAAGTAGCAAATACACTGGAAAAATCATAGCAAGCAAAGTCAAACTCATTAACTTCCCTAATCACTTTCCCCTCAAAAGTTTTACTAATTTCCCCCAAAATACTAAGGTATTTGGAGATCAAAAGGGCTCAAGGCATTTCCTTGACTTTTGGAGGGACCGGACCCTCGGCCTAATGATCAAAAAGACCTAAGTACTAGAGATAATTCATCATTATAATCATACACCTTTAACATTGTCCTAAGTAAAATCCTATTTTACTTAGGAAAATCATGCAAAATTCCATAAAAAATCCCTCAAAATAACTTACTATTCTAAGTTCAAGTGTTGAAGATGAGATATTGCAAATTACTTCAAAAATTATCACTTCCTTAGATATGCAAAGTTTTTTGAGTTCCCTTGTCCCTTTGTCATATTTACATTTAACTCTATTTACTAAATCCTTAGTCAAATGTCCTATCCTAAGTGTATAACTCTTTTTTTATAAATACCCCAAAAACCCCTCTATTATAAAGTTTAACCAAAGTAATTATTTCCCCATGCATTAACATAAAAACCCACTATACGCCCTTTGGTTAAATTTATCATTATACCATAAACCCGCCCCTATGGTAAGTTAATTACATTTGTTAATTTACCATATAATAAAATAAAATAAAAACATATATATGAAAAATAAACTTTAAACATACGATATATATGTTTAAACCCAAAATGTAAATAAAACCTGAAGTTTTTCGAAACTAAACTTTGGAAAATCCCGCGCCAACGTGGCTCATCCACCTGGCATTTCATCCGACATTTTAACCCCACCGCGACCCCTATTTCCTTTATAAACCATGGAATTAGTTAATTATCTGAATTAACTAATAATCATACCTTTCCGCCTATTATATGCCCCCCGGGATGTTTAAATAGAGTTAATTGTGTTTTAAAACCCGTCGGGCCCGCACACGAAAACCCCACCATCTATTTGTCCTTTCCACCGTCCGATCTCTCACTGTAAGATCTACGGCTAGCGTTCATCCCGCTACCCATCCCTTGTCAGCATTTTAACCAGCGGGGGATTAGTGGTATTTGACTAGTCACCCGTCCACGCGTCAATAACTTTGTGGAATCGCTGCCCTCGCAGTTAATACCCCCTTTGCTCATAAGCGGTGCGGAGACTTACCACTTACCGCCCGGCCCCTCCACCATACGTCAGCCCGTACATTGATGACGTCATTCCTCGAAAAACTAAAAAACCCTTTTAACTTGTAAATAAAGCCAATTTTCATGTTTTTCCCGTTATTTTCGTTATTAAACGCGACTGTGCTCTCTGCTACGGTTTTCGAATTTTCATTGAAATCCACTGTTCCATTCAATTTCGCTCCATAAATCCGACAGACCTGCGTTCAAGCGTCCTTCTGCTACCGTCTGTTACCTTTTAAGAACCAGCTTTCTTCCAAAAACAGGTATTTATCCTATTCCGCCCCAAACTGCAAGTAAAACTCTGTTTTCTTTGTTTTTCGCTGAATTAGTGATTAAAAATCATCACTGAGATCTTCCCCAGAGGTTTTAAAACTGTGTAATTGCTCCCTGAACCTACAAATTGTGCCAATTTCCTTCATTTTAGAAATCACGCCCGGCCTTTGAAGAAAACCAGAAACCTCCATTTTGAATCCACAAGAACCAAAATGGAGGCCCCGGCAGCTTTGAATATAACTCCACTGAATGCTCCTCACCGTGAATTGGAATATTTACCTTTGGTAGATAGAGATTTTCATATTAAAGACTTGCATTTTGATGAAAGCCCCCTTCTGAGTTTTTGTCGCTGCAGAGACGATTATTCAAAGGGGCAAGATGTCATTGGACTGTGGGAATCTAATCTTCCAAGGTACCTTATCCCCTCAGTCATCAATTTCCCACAAATTATCCACTATTTCCATTCAAACTATGATCCCACTCAAAGGGCTGTAATAGCTCCTTATCAGAGTGTTCTATTCCCCATTACTCCCCAGGCCATCAATCAAATGCTACACTTTGAACCTGACCAAGAATTGGCACCTCTGTCTATGGAAGAATTGATTGAGAAGACTAGGCAATTAACTCCAGAAAAGCTAAAATCCATGTGCCAGATTTTCATGTTGCCTGAGCATCAACCTAAGGGGTCTCCTCCCTATGGTTTTTATTATTTCAATCAATTGGGAAGACTCATCCTCAATATGATATCTTTTGTCTTGGGCTTCAAAACCAGTGAATATGTTGATGAGATAACCTTGGTTTTGCTATCCATTTTTACTCTTGGGCAACCTCCTGAGATTAAATATGACTTTGCCTCCTTCATAGCCAACAAGATCCATGATCAGTTCATGAGGCTAGATGATGAAAAAGTTTTTAAATATTCCTCAGTCATCTATCATCTCATTATCTACTATCATTCAGAAAGGTTCCCTTTCCCTGTTCAAAAACTTGATGCCAAGGGCAACCCAAGGTCAGTTATATTTTGGTCTCCCATGATCCATTCTTATGAGTCTCCCTATTCCTATTCTGAGTTTATAGATCTTTTTGTATATCCTGCAACTACATTGTTGACAGGGATTCCTCCCCCAAGACTCAGTAATGAAATAAAGAAGACCTTGAAACTTTCAAGGACCTATAAAGTTGGGGATTGGTATTTGTATCAAAACCATACAGTCATCAGAATCTATGGATGTGAATTACATCCATTCAAGTTACCAAAGTATGTACCCATGAGACTATTTGCCTTGGAATATTTCAGGCAAATGAATAATTCAGATGTGATCCATTTTTGTAGTGTGAAAAAGAAAGCTCAACTCCGGATTAAAAGCCAATTAGGTCCCTTCATCTGCAACTCTAGGGAGGCCGAGCGAGAAGCAGAAAATATATTACAAAGGAAGTTCCAAAGAACTTTCCGTTGGGTTCCTTATGACCCATTTGGCTTTATTTGTGAAAAGAGATTAAAGAACAAATCATCCTCTTATATACACCACAAGATTCCTGAACTAGAACAATATGCCAATCAAGAAGAATGGGTTGAAGGAACACTTGTTGAGGAAGAGAGTGAAGCTGATAAAATGAACAAAATGATGAAAGATCTTCAGAAGAAGTATGACCTAGAATATTGTGGTCAAGTGCAGGTACCCCAAATTGGCACATCTTCAGCAGCAAATCCACAGCAGAGATTGCAGGAAAGCAGTCCACCAGTTGCAGCAGAACCAAAGGGCAAAGGAAAAGAACCTGAAATCCAGGTCATTGAAACTTTGGTCATGGCAGAGAAACCACAAACTTCCAAAGCACCTGAACAATCACAGGTTTCTCCCACTCAGGCAAAGCACACACAAGTTCCAGAGTTGAAAACTCCATCAAATGTGGAAATAGGAAAGAAAAGGCAGGTTCCAGACACCACTCCTCCAAAAGAAACCTCACAGGTACATCAAGCTAAAAAACATAAATCAGATCCACTTCCAGATGTGGAAATTATAGATGAAGTGTTTGATGATGGAAGGGAAGACAGTCAACTAACTGGCACAGTTAGTGAAACAAACACAGGACAGAAAGGAAAAGCTTTACAAAAGAAATTAAGTACTGAGGTATCCTCTTTCAGACCACCAAAAACAGATACAGGGGATATTAAAAGAACCTTCATTAATATTAAAGCAAAGAATGATCCATTAAAAATGAAGGTATATGATCAATATATGAAAATGGCTCCCCATAATCAAGAAAGGCTAATGTCAGCATTTGACATGTCACAAGGCAAAATGATAATGAGCCACTTCAAGTCAAAAGTGCCAAAACCCATTACCGCAGCTGACTACCTCAGGACAAATTTTGAGGTTCTGGCAAAGGATATTCATCCTCTGGACCAGATAGAGCTACACAGACAAACTGGGGAAATGGTCTATTCCACTCTTACCAATAAGGCCATGGCAGTTATAACGCTGCAGGATTTTTTGAATAACACAACTGCACAATTGCAAATTGAGAAGGCCTCTTCACAGGCCAAAGATAACAGAATAAAGTATTTAGAAGACATAATCATTGGTTTGGGGCATAACCCCAAAGATATTAAAAGAATTGAGGCATTAATAAAGAAGAAAGATGATGACATAGCGGCATTGAGAAAGCAGCTAAAATTTCCAGCCTCAAGGCACCCTCAGACCCAAGAAGTTCTAAAGGGGAATTCACAGGAAGAAATAATGGAGTTGCTCCTAAATATGACTGAGCGACTAAGTGAAATGGAGAAGGAATTGGAACAAGCTTTGCAGGAATAGGAAACTATCAGGTAGACATCAACCACAGGTACTACAACAACAGGTCAGCAAACACAGCCATCCCAGGTAAACACTTCTGGTTTGAGTTCTGATGAATTAATAAAACAAATGGAAAGTCTACAACTAAGGGTCACAGAACTTCAAACCACGAAATTGCAATTAGCAAAATTGGAGGAGAAGTATGATACATCTAAAAAGACAGTTGCTGATAACACCAGGGAAATAAAAAGATTAGAAAAATTGGTTCAGGCTTTGGAAAAAGATCTTTCATTGGAAAAGCCTTTAAAGGAAATAAATGACATTCTTTGGGGTAATATCATTGAGTTAATAAAGGGCATTTGGCCCTCTATTCAAGCGATTTTTGAACAAAATGATTTGGTTAAAATAGCCCAAGAAGAAATAAACAGAACCAGAAATGAATTAAGAGGTAGGCCTGAGCAGGCCAATCAACTTATTCAATTTTTGAACACCCGGACAAAGCAACAGCTTGCAGTTTTAGGGATTGAGGACAGGACCGACACATTTTTGGAGATAAAGAGAGTTTTCATCAAAAGAACTTTCATGTAGAATTTAGAAAGGAAGTGCACGGATATTTTGGTTGATATCAATATTTTCAGAGAGAAATTTCAAACTTTGTTGGACAATGGGTTACCAAGTCCTATGCTCTCAGAGGATCAAATAATGGACTTGGAAACCTATGTAAAGAAAATAAATGCTCATGCTCAAAATACAGCTGCTTGTTCTCCTAGTTTACCAGAATCAACATTACCAACAGGGAGAAATATCTATGATAGAGTTAGGAATTTATTTCATTTGTAACATGAAATAAAGTATCTATTTCCTAATGAGCCCACCTTTTACAAACTCACAGAAGCAGATGAGACATTGAGAAAACTCAAAAGGACTGTGATACCAGACGATTCATGGTGGAGAGACTTATTGGAAATTCTATAAAATTTATTTTCAGGATGAGAATTTTATCTTTACTATCAGGTAAATGGTAAAAATGAGTACAGATGAAAGAGTATCAGTTACACAGGTTAAAGAGTATCCGTAAAGACAAAGATTGTCAAACAAGCTAAAAAATTACTCCAAGGGACAGCACCGAGCCCTATTTCAGCACTTACCTCCAGCACATCCACAAAGAAAGGAAACAGCACATCAGCAGTTACCTATTATTCTATCCACGAGACCATTTGTCTCCTGTTTATTTGTAAATTATGCCTTAGTCACCCTAGATTATTGGCTAGGATAGTGTAAGATTGTTTCAAATTATTTTGTGTATATATAAACCCTCAAAGAGAGTATTGAGGGTGGATTCTATTACTCTGCTGTAACATTGAGATTTTCGGAATAAAAGCATTTTGGAGAAATTTATTCGTGGCTTACTGGATGACGATTTAAAGCACTGGACTTGTTGCAGGATTCATGTGTTGGACTACAGTTCAATAAGTTTTCTACCCTTTTGTCTGAAATTTTATATTAGTTTATAATATCATCATGTCCATTTCTGAATAATTTACATAAAGGATTGAATCAGAATTTGCTTAATTGTACTCTGATTTCAAATGTGATTGTTCTTAATGTTTTCCTCTAAATTAGTTATAAGCATGAATTTTTAAATGCTCTTGCTTTGCTAATTTAAACATTGTTGATTACTATAATAAAGAATTCTTCATTGCTCTTTATTTGTAGTCATCTCATTTCTTTCTTTTGAGCATGGTGAAAGATTCTTAGTTGCCTTTCATCCCTTCAAGATCATCCCATCCACTTTAAATTTTAAGGATTGTTCTCTGTCTAGCTATCTTGCCCTGTAATACCATCTTGTGTTTAGAATAGAAATCTAGTAAAGACATCCTTTGACTCCATAGCCCAATGGACTGAAAACTTTCAACCTTGCCCTTAGTTTGTGGATTCCACCATTCAAACAAAATCAAACTCTTGGATCTATACCTAGCCTAAAACCTTCTAAGAACAAAGATAAATTATAAAGAGAGAGCCCTCTCTGGATGCAGATTGGCTAGATTCTGCATCTGAAGGTTGGTTTGTGGTTACCTCGGGTATAATTTCCTCTTCCACAACTTCAAGGAAAACCTGAGTGATAACATAGTGGCGACCATACTGGGGACCTGAATCATTTTATTGATATTATTTTTTGATTTATAAGCTATAGACAGAGTTTGAAGATCAGCCAGGTAGCCTTTGAAATTGCTTTTGCTCTTCAATTGCAAAAGTAAATAAATGTTGCTTCAGTCTATCTCTGATTTAGCTTATATACTGAACATTAGTTTCAAAATTTTCAATCAGATTCTCTAGTTTAACAGATCTTTGAGAAAATTTTAATCATACATCATTATTTCTTAAAGAATTTGTAGAAGTTGTATTTATTCTTTCAATTAAAATCAAAAATCCAAAAAACACATAGTCTAGGAAAACTGGCTTCAAAAAGGATTCGACATACTAGGTCAAACCCTGACCCCAATCCACCACCAATATTTGAAAATCCGAATCTGATTCCTAGGATTCTTAGAAGACAAGGAAGTCAAGAAAGTTCTGAAAGAGGAAGTCAGGAGAGTTCAGGAAGTTCTAGACCACTTTCTAGATCTGCATCTTGTCCTGTGAAAATTATATATATTGATGACATTCCTTTTGATGCACGATTTGAAACATATTTATTTGTGAATTTCTCTGAGACCGAATTATCCAGATTAGTTCCAGATCCATTGTTCTTTGAAGATTTGCAATACAGATTTGTTTCACATCATCTTGACAGACAATTACAGAACTCTATTCAATCTGAACAAACCTTTGAAGAAATTTCAAACATCTCTGTGATTACTGAAGCATCTCCAAGTTCAGTTACTGTTTCTCAAGCTTTTCAAACACCTGTCATCCCTTCTACTCCTCCATCTCCTCCTGCCAGACCATCAACTCCTATTACCCCACTTTATCTTCCAATGGCTAATCGATATGCCCCTTTACAGTTACCAGCCAACCCTCCAGCTTTACCTCAATATTATCAAAGTAAGATCACACCTTTTGATGGATCAGGTACTTACACAGCTCAACAACACACCAAAAGGATGACTGATTACTTTGAGTTTTACGAGATTGATACTGATAATATCCGAATGAGAATTTTCGTTCAGAGTCTTACTGGAGAAGTTAGCACTTGGTTTAGGGCCCTTGCCCCGAACAGTATTACTGATTTAGAAGCTTTATATAGGGCATTTTTGAACAGATGGGAGAAGAAAAAGGATCCTCATCAGATCCTATCAGAATTTGAGAAATTAAGAAGAAGACCTAACGAAACCGTACAAGATTACATCATAAGATTCAATGAAGCATATAATGCAGTTCCTCAAAACCTAGGACCCCCACCTGACTCTGTATTGGTTAAATTTCTAGACGGTTTTGATTCTGACATAGCTTATTCCCTTAGGGAAAGGGCTTCTCAAACACTAGAGGAAATGAAAAGCATAGTGGTAAGTGTAGAAGCAAATCTGATAGAAAAACGAGCTAGAGCTAGGGCAGAAAGAAGAATGCCTATGAATGAAGAACCTTCAGCTTTTGAAAAGAAGCTGGATGTAATCATTAAAGGTATGGAAATATTAGGAGACAGAGTGGAAACCATTGAAAGAAAGTCTTCTAGTGACAATCAGAATGTTGCAAGAAACCCAAACTTTAGGAGAAATCTGAATCAAAACATTGGAAAGAATGTCCCTGATCAAAACATTAGGCCACCTTTCCAAGAAAACTTTGTTGAAGGTTCAACTTCTGAAGAACCTACAGAAGATGTAGAAATAAACAATGTAACAGATGACAAAAATGAACCAGAAGTCTTCCTGTCCCAAGATGATCAAGAGAATCACATCCTTGAAACATTCCAAACTCATTCAGGTGAGACTTTTGATTTCAAGGAAGGCTATGACACAGCAATTTATGAGGTCCATAAACAGTATAATTTGAGAAGTAGACGGATTGATGTGCCAGAGAATAGCAAACAGAAAAATGCAAAACAAAATGTCAAAGGTAAAGGTAACATTTCCCTTGTACAAAACATTCCCCAAGTACAAATTTTGTCTAGGATAACTCCCAATTCTTCAAATCCAATAATCGAAGATGTCTCTGACAACCAACCAAACAACAAACAACGGTCTAATACATTTCCTCCTGTAGGAGACGTGGAAGAATCAGTAGAGGTTAGTCCAGAAACATCTTCAAAACAAAACTTCATTCATGAAAAAGAGAAAAACATTGAAGACCCAAAAAACAGAGAAAACCCAACTGTGCAAAACACTAAAACTCAAACAGAAAAACCTTTCAATCTAGAGGCTGAAATAGGCAAACTCAAGATAGCTGTTCCTTTATCAGAATTGGCTAAACATGAGCTCTATAGAAGTCAAATTACCAAGTCCTTAAATCTTAACATTACTGGATTGGATGATTCAGTAAACATTCTTGATGATCAACCCAAACTTCTTTTTGGCCCTGAGGTTAATGGCAAACCAGAAAGTGGAGGAACTCCTCCGTTTTACGTAAGCCTGAATGTTCATGACAAGATACTCCATAATGCAATGCTTGATTCTGGAGCATCTCATAATTTGATGCCAAAAGCAGTAATGGAAAGATTGAATCTAGATATTACCAGACCGTACAAAGATTTGTTCTCATTTGATTCTAGTCAGGTAAAATGTTTAGGTTTGATTAAAGATTTATGCGTTACTTTGGTACAATACCCTGCTAAGTCTATCTTAATGGACATAGTAGTGGCTGATATCCCTCCTAAATATGGCATGTTATTGTCTAGATCTTGGGGTGCTAAACTTGGAGGGTCTATTCAACTAGACATGTCATATGCAACTATTTCGGTATTTGGTCAGCCTAAAAGATTATATAGAGAAACCTTGATGAAGTACTTAGTTAGTAGCCATGAGAAGCCTGAAAACTTCCCTGTTTACTCTGTACATTCTGATATGGATTCTTTTATTTTATACAATGCTGAGTTGGATCTCCCTACTGAAATAGAAGCTCCGGAATTGAAAACCATGAACAAAACCATTGTTAAAATTGAAGAAATCTCTGAAAACAAAGAAACACCAGATGATCAAGAAATACTTGAAGAAACTAAACAACTAGCTCCTGTCAAGAAACACTTTAAAACAATTGATGAAGATTATGAACATGAAATTCTATGGCATTTAGAGTTTGATGGCTTAGTAAACAAACTAGGGGCAGGAGCTGGGATTTGGTTACATAATGTGGAAAATAATCATGCAGAGGGTCATGCTTATAGGTTGAATTTCAAATGCACTAACAACATGGCAGAGTACGAAGCTCTTTTATTAGGGCTTAAACATGTCAAGAAGTTAGGAGCTATTAGGGTATCAATCATAGGAGACTCCGAACTAATCATTCAACAGATTAAAGGAGAATGTTCAACAAAAGACATGAGACTGAAACAATACAGAGAGACAGTTGTGGAGATTCTCAACACATTTTTACAAGCTCAACTTGCCAAGATTCCCAGGAAACAAAATTTGCATGCTCACAGCCTTGCAATGTTTGCTAGCACATGCAAGTTACCTTTTGATCCTAATCATCGGTTTTCAGCTGAGATTAGACATAGGCCTGCTATACCAGACAATCTTTTGAATTGGCAAGTATTTGTTAATAACAATCAAATCAATAATTTTTTGACACTTCAAAATGAGTTTTCTAACTGCAATATAGATGAAGATATAACTATTGATGAATTTGATCAAGAAAAAGAACAAAAAATAAAAATTTCAAGAGAAAATGCAATTCATATGCTCCACCCAACCACATTCACAGAAAAAGACATGCAGAATTTGAAACACATGGAATCTAATGAGATCATAGAAGATGAAACAGAAATCATCAATTTAAAAGATAATCATTTTCCCAAAGAATTAACTCCTTTGGAAGATCTTTTTGACTCAAATGATATTCCATTTAGACCTAAAATGGAACCTGTTAAGGGTGATATGGAAGAATGCAACTTAGGAAACCCAGAAAATCCCAAAATGGTTAAGTTCTCCAAATCTCTTCCAAAAGATCAAAACGTTAAATATGTTGAACTATTAAAAGAATTCCAGGATGTTTTTGCCTGGAGTTATGAAGACCTTAAATCATATGATACGTCCATCATTCAACACACTATACCTTTGAAACCAGATCAGAAACCTTTCAAACAAAAGCTTAGAAGAATAAATCATGTTTTATTACCCTCAATTGAAAAGGAAATCAAAAGAATGTTTGAAGCAGGGATTATAGCTCCTATCAGATTCTCAGAATGGGTTTCTAACCTGGTACCAACTAGGAAGAAGACAGGAGAAATTAGACTGTGTGTTGATCTAAGAAATTTGAATAAAGTTTCTTTAAAAGACAACTATCCTTTACCAAAAATGGACCATATTCTTCAGAGGGTAGTGGGATCTTCTAGGATATCTCTATTGGATGGATTTTCAGGGTATAACCAGATTCTGGTTCATCCTGATGATCAGGATAAAACAACATTTACAACACCATGGGGTACGTTTAAATATGTCAAAATGCCATTTGGGCTCAAGAATGCAGGAGCTACATTTCAAAGGGCAATGGATATTGCTTTTGCTAAAGAGATACATGATTTTTTGGTTATTTACCTAGATGATTTGACTGTTTTTTCTAAAACAGATCAAGAACATTTAGATCACCTAAGGCAAGTATTTATAAAGTGCAGAAAATATGGGATTTCTTTAAACCCTAAGAAGTCATTGTTTGGTTTGGAAGAAGGAAAGCTTTTAGGTCATATTATTTCTAAAGATGGCATTAGGATTGATCCAGAAAGAATACAAGCAATTTTACAGATACCTCATCCTAGAAACATAAAAGAGTTGCAAGCATTCATAGGAAAAATTAATTTCTTGAGAAGATTTATTTCTAGTCTAGCTGAATTACTTAGATTGCTTACTAACATGTTGAGGAAAGATTCAAGCATTGACTGGACTGTAGAAGCCAAACAATCATTTGAGGAAATAAAAATGGCTTTAACAAGAACACCAGTTCTTACCAGTCCTAAATTTGACAGGGATTTCATTATTTTTTCATTTGCTTCTGAACATACAGTTGCAGCTGTTTTACTTCAAAAAGATGATCAGGGGTGTGAAAAACCAATAGCATTTTTTAGTAAAGCACTTAGGGATGCATCTCTAAAATACAATATTATGGAAAAACAGGCTTTTGCATTGGTAAAAGCAATTAAAGATTTCAGGGTTTACATATTATATTCTCATGTGATAGCTTATGTGCCTAATGTTGTAGTTAAGGATATTTTGACTCAAGATGGCATTGAAGGTAAACGAGGTAAGTGGATAGCTACCATTTTAGAATATGACATTGAGATTAAGCCAACAAAACTCATAAAAGGCCAAGGTTTAGCTCAACTAATGACTGAAACTAATTGCCAAGCCTTAGATATCAACGAACTGGATAACGAGCAGGAGATGGCGACTCCACAGATCAGTCAAGCTTTCTTAGATTCACTCTGGTACACTGATATAATTCATGTTTTATTAAACCTGCAAGCTCCTCCAGGGTTGTCCAGAACGAAAAGAAGATTTTTAAAAATGACATCTTTGAAATATTGTATCTTAGATAGCACTCTATTTTGGAAAAATCATGAAGGAATTTTGTTGAATTGTCTATTAAAAGATGAAACTGATAAAGTTCTTAATGAATTTCATGCAGGGGATTGTGGAGGACATCTCTACTGGAAATCAACTGCAGAAAAAATCTTAAGGACTGGTTTTTACTGGCCAACTTTATTTTCTGATGTTAAAAAATTTGTAACAACTTGTCATAAGTGTCAGATATTTGAGGGTAAAAGAAAGTTGTTACCTTTGCCTTTAAAACCAATTTCCACATAAAGACCTTTTCAACAATGGGGATTAGATTTTATTGGAGAAATTCATCCCCCTTCTTCAGGTCAACATAGATGGATTTTAACTGCAACAGACTACTTCACTAAGTGGATTGAAGCTATCCCATGCAGACAGGCCAATGATTCTGTGATTATAGGGTTTTTAGAAACCAACATACTTTCAAGATTTGGATGTCCAAAAAAGATTATAACAAATAATGCTGCTGCATTTAAGTCAAAGAAAATGATTAGTTTCTGTAGTAAATATCATATTACTTTAGGCCATTCAACAGCTTATTACCCTCAAGGTAATGGACTAGCAGAATCCTCCAATAAAAGCCTTATTAATATCATCAAAAAGTTATTGGAAGAAAACAAAAATAATTGGCACAAGAAACTGACCAATGCATTGTGGGCAGACAGACTTACAACTAAGAAATCAATTGGGACTAGTCCATATGAGTTAGTTTATGGCCTTGAAGCAAGATTCCCATCATCTTTAGGAATTCCTGTTATGAAATTACTTCAGGAGGCTCAAGTGGAGCCAAATAATATTCAAAGAAGAATTAATCAAACAATCCACCTGCAACAAACCAGGGAAGAGGTATACCAAAGATCACAAGTCTTGCAGGAAAAGCTAAAGAAAATGTTTGATAAAAGGACTAAAGCAGAAGATTTTCAACTAGGTGATAAAGTCCTAAGATGGGATTCTAGAAGAGAAGAAAAAGGGAAACATGGAAAGTTTTATTTCTTGTGGAAAGGGCCTTACATTATTCATGCCTTGCAGGGAAACAATACATACTTTTTGAAAGATGTGGACAATTCAGAAGTTGAAGAAGGACCAGTCAATGGTTGAATGCTCAAGCATTATTTTGATCCCATTTACTAGAATATTTTGATTTTTCTAACTTGTACATAATATATCCTTTTTTAATGCAGTTTGGATTGGATGGTGACTTCTTGAAGTTGAAGCCCGAGGTGAAGGCCCTAAGCTTCAAAAGTTTCACTATCATATGTAAAATAAAAGCTACCAGAAGAAGGAGATTACATAATTCAGTTTGAAGACATGTTTAGGCATCTGACCTGCTGTTCTTGACTTTTCACAAGGAAAAGCCATCCCCAAGTGGAGCCAGTGTTAGACTCCTATACCAATAGCTTTCATTTTTCATGATTGTCTTGATTGAACTACGGAATATGTTCAAACCTTCTTTCTTGAGCAAAGGTGTTCCATATTCTTGAAAAACCAAAAAAGTCAAAAAATTTAAAAAATGTAAAGAGGGTATACCCTAAAAGAAAAATCAAAGGGTAAGAAAAATAAATTGGTCAAAAAAGTGAAAGAAATGAACCCCAAACAAAAAATAGACCAAGGAAAGTGTGCAGCTTGTCAAACCTTTGCCACAATTCATGAATAAGTCAAACTGTTTAAACTTGGCTTACTCATATTTCAATTTCATGTTGTAGATTAGAGAATAAATATCTGACCAAACAGTTTAATCTTGGCAGATAAGTAGATAGGTAGAGTTAATAAGAGGTTCTCAACAGTTTAATCTGAGCCCTTGGATGTAATAAGGGTAGAATTAGATAGATTTGCCTTGTAAAAAGAAAAGATTGAAAAGGGTTTGCAAGTCTAAATGCACCCTAATAAAGAAGAGAAATTGGTAGTGTTAAGTAGATAGGGTAGGTAGATGGTGCTGCAAAGTGTTATCTGATGAATGATGCTGCTACATGTTTTTGATCCTTTACTTTCATCACAAATACTAAAGCAGGAAATACACTAGAAAATCATAGCAAGCAAAGTCAAACTCATTAACTTCCCTCATCACTTTCCCCTCAAAAGTTTTACTAATTTCCCCCAAAATACTAAGGTATTTGGAGATCAAAAGGGCTCAAGGCATTTCCTTGACTTTTGGAGGGACCGGACCCTCGGCCTAATGATCAAAAAGACCTAAGTACTTGAGATAATTCATCATTATAATCATTCGCCTTTAACATTGTCCTAAGTAAAATCCTATTTTGCCTAGGAAAATCATGCAAAATTCCATAAAAAATCCCTCAAAATAACTTACTATTCTAAGTTCAGGTGTTGAAGATGAGATATTGCAAATTACTTCAAAAAATTATCACTTTCTTAGATGTGCAAAGTGTTTTGAGTTCCCTTGTCCCTTGATCATATTAATGTTTAACTCTATTTACTAAATCCCTAGTCAAATGCCCTATCCTAAGTATATAACCCCTTTTTTTATAAATACCCCAAAAACCCCTCTATTATAAAGTTTAACCAAAGTAATTATTTCCCCATGCATTAACATAAAAACCCACTATACGCCCTTTGGTTAAATGTATCATTATATCATAAACCCGCCCCTATGGTAAGTTAATTACATTTGTTAATTTATCATATAATAAAATAAAAACATATATATGAAAAATAAACTTTAAACCTACGATATATATGTTTAAACCCAAAATATAAATAAAACCTGAAATTTTTCGAAACTAAACTTTGGAAAATCCCTCGCCAACGTGGCTCATCCACCTGGCATTTCACCTAATGTTTTAACCCCACCGCGACCCCTATTTCCTTTATAAACATGGAATTAGTTAATTATCTGAATTAACTAATAATCATACCTTTCCGCCTATTATATGCCCCCCGGGATGTTTAAATAGAGTTAATTGTGTTTTAAAACCCACCGGGCCCGCACACGAAAACCCCACCATCTATTTGTCCTTTCCGCCATCTGATCTCCCACTGTAAGATCTACGGCTAGCGTTCATCCCGCTACCCATCCCTTGTCAGCATTTTAACCAGCGGGGGATTAGTGGTATTTGACTAGTCACCCGTCCACGTGTCAATAACTTTGTGGAATCGCTGCCCTCGCTGTTAATACCGCCTTTGCTCATAAGCGGTGCGGGGACTTACCACTTACCGCCCGGCCCCTCCACCATACGTCAGCCCGTACATTGATGACGTCACTCCTCGAAAAACTAAAAAACCCTTTTAACTTGTAAATAAAGCCAATTTTCATGTTTTTTCCGTTATTTTCGTTATTAAACACGAATGTGCTCTCTGCTACAGTTTTCGAATTTTCATTGAAATCCACTGTTCCATTCAATTTCGTTCCATAAATCCGCCAGACCTGCGTTCAAGCGTCCTTCTGCTATCGTCTGTTACCTGTTAAGAACCAGCTTTCTTCCAAAAACAGGTATTTATCCTATTCCGCCCCGAACTGCAAGTAAAACTCTGTTTTCTTTGTTTTTCGCTGAATTAGTGATCAAAAATCATCACTGAGATCTTCCCCAGAGGTTTTAAAACTGTGTAATTGCTCCCTGAACCTACAAATTGTGCCAATTTCCTTCATTTTAGAAATCACGCCCGGCCTGTGAAGAAAACCAGAAACCTCCATTTTGAATCCACAAGAACCAAAATGAAGGCCCCGGCAGCTTTGAATATAACTCCACTGAATGCTCCTCACCGTGAATTGGAATATTTACCTTTGGTAGATAGAGATTTTCAGATTAAAGACTTGCATTTCGATGAAAGCCCCCTTCTGAGTTTTTGTCGCTGCAGAGACGATTATTCAAAGGGGCAAGATGTCATTGGACTGTGGGAATCCAATCTTCCAAGGTACCTTATCCCCTCAGTCATCAATTTCCCAGAAATTATCCACTATTGCCATTCAAACTATGATCCCACTCAAAGGGCTGTAATAGCTCCTCATCAGAGTGTTCTATTCCCCATTACTCCCCAGGCCATCAATCAAATGCTACACTTTGAACCTGACCAAGAATTGGCACCTCTGTCTATGGAAGAATTAATTGAGAAGACTAGGCAGTTAACTCCAGAAAAGCTAAAATCCATGTGCCAGATTTTCATGTTGCCTGAGCATCAACCTAAGGGGTCTCCTCCCTATGGTTTTTATTATTTCAATCAATTGGGAAGACTCATCCTCAATATGATATCTTTTATCTTGGGCTTCAACACCAGTGAATATGTTGATGAGATAACCTTGGTTTTGCTATCCATTTTTACTCCTAGGAAACCTCCTGAGATTAAATATGACTTTGCCTCCTTCATAGCCAACAAGATCCATGATCAGTTCATGAGGCTAGATGATGAAAAAGTTTTTAAATATTCCTCAGTCATCTATCATCTCATTATCTACTATCAGTCAGAAAAGTTCCCTTTCCCTGTTAAAAAACTTGATGCCAAGGGAAACCCAAGGTCAGTTATATTTTGGTCTCCCATAATTCATTCTTATGAGTCTCCCTATTCCTATTCTGAGTTCATAGATCTTTTTGTATATCCTGCAACTATATTGTTGACAGGGATTCCTCCCCCAAGACTCAGTAATGAAATAAGGAAGACCTTGCAACTTTTGAGGACCTATAAAGTTGGGGATTGGTACTTGTATCAAAACCATACAGTCATCAGAATTTATGGATGTGAATTATATCCATTCAGGTTACCAAGATATGTGCCCATGAGGATTTTTGCCTTGGAATATTTCAGGCAAATGAATAATTCAGATGTGATCCATTTTTGTAGTGTGAAGAAGAAAGCCCAACTAAGGATCAAAAGTCAATTAGGTCCTTTCATCTGCAACTCTAGGGAGGCCGAGAGAGAGGCAGAAAATATATTACAAAGCAAGTTCCAAAGAACTTTTCGTTGGGTTCCTTATGACCCATTTGGTTTTATTTGTGAAAAGAGATTAAAGAACAAATCTTCCCCTTATATCCACCACAAGATTCCTGATATAGAGCAATATGCTAACCAAGATGAATGGGTGGAAAAAACACTTGTTGAAGAAGAAAGTGCAGAAGAAAAAATGAATAAAATTATGAAAGATCTTCAGAAGAAGTATGACCTAGAATCTTGTGGTCAAGTGCAGGTACCCCAAATTGGCACATCTTCAGCAGCAAATCCACAGCAGAGATTGCAGGAAAGCAGTCCACCAGTTGCAGCAGAACCAAAGGGCAAAGGAAAAGAACCTGAAATCCAGGTCATTGAAACTTTGGTCATGGCAGAGAAACCACAAACTTCCAAAGCACCTGAACAATCACAGGTTTCTCCCACTCAGGCAAAGCACACACAAGTTCCAGAGTTGAAAACTCCATCAAATGTGGAAATAGGAAAGAAAAGGCAGGTTCCAGACACCACTCCTCCAAAAGAAACCTCACAGGTACATCAAGCTAAAAAACATAAATCAGATCCACTTCCAGATGTGGAAATTATAGATGAAGTGTTTGATGATGGAAGGGAAGACAATCAACTAACTGGCACAGTTAGTGAAACAAATACAGGACAGAAAGGAAAAGTTTTACAAAAGCAATTAAGTACTGAGGTATCCTCTTTCAGACCACCAAAGACAGACACAGGGGATATTAAAAGAACCTTCATTAATATTAAAGCAAAGAATGATCCATTAAAAATGAAGGTATATGATCAATATATGAAAATGGCTCCTCATAATCAAGAAAGGCTAATGTCAGCATTTGACATGTCACAAGGCAAAATGATAATGAGCCACTTCAAGTCAAAGGTGCCAAAACCCATTACTGCAGCTGACTACATCAGGACAAATTTTGAAGTTTTGGCAAAAGACATCCTTCCTCTCGACTAGATAGAGCTACACAGACAAACTGGGGAAATGGTCTATTCCACTCTTACCAATAAGGCCATGGCAGCTATAACGCTGCAGAATTCTTTGAATAACACAACTGCACAATTGCAAATTGAGAAGGCCTCTTCACAGGCCAAAGATAACAGAACAAAGTCTTTAGAAGACATAATCATTGGTTTGGGTCACAACCCCAAAGACATTAAAAGTATTGAGGCATTAATAAAGAAGAAAGATGATGACATAGCTACACTGAGAAAGCAGCTAAAATTGCCAGCCTCAAGGCACCCTCAGACCCAAGAAGTTCTAAAGGGGAATTCACAGGAAGAAATAATGGAGTTGCTCCTAAATATGACTGAGCGACTGAGTGAAACGGAGAAGGAATTGGAACAAGCTTTGCAGGAACAGGAAACTATCAAGCAAACATCAACCACAGGTACTACAACAACAGGTCAGCAAACACAGCCATCCCAGGTAAACACTTCTGGTTTGAGTTCTGATGAATTAATAAAACAAATGGAAAGTCTACAACTAAGGGTCACAGAACTTCAAACCACGAAATTGCAATTAGCAAAATTGGAGGAGAAGTATGATACATCTAAAAAGACAGTTGCTGATAACACCAGGGAAATAAAAAGATTAGAAAAATTGGTTCAGGCTTTGGAAAAAGATCTTTCATTGGAAAAGCCTTTAAAGGAAATAAATGACATTCTTTGGGGTAACATCATTGAGTTAATAAAGGGCATTTGGCCCTCTATTCAAGCTATTTTTGAACAAAATGATTTGGTTAAAATAGCCCAAGAAGAAATAAACAGAACCAGAAATGAATTAAGAGGCAAGCCTGAGCAGGCCAATCAGCTTATTCAATTTTTGAACACCCGGACAAAGCAACAGCTTGCAGTTTTAGGGATTGAGGAAAGGACTCGCACAGTTTTGGAAATAAAGAGAGTTTTCATCAAAAGAACTTTCATGCAGAATTTAGAAAGGAAGTGCTCAGATATTTTGATTGATATCAATATTTTCAGAGAAAAATTTCAAGCTTTGTTGGACAGTGGGTTACCAAGTCCTATGCTCTCAGAGGATCAAATAATGGACTTGGAAACCTATGTAAAGAAAATAAATGCTCATGCTCAAAATACAGCTGCTTGTTCCCCTAGTTTACCAGAAACAACATTACCAACAGGGAAAAATATCTATGATAGAGTGAGGAATTTATTTCATTTGGAACATGAAATAAAGTATCTATTTCCTAATGAGCCCACCTTTTACAAACTCACAGAAGCAGATGAGACATTGAGAAAACTCAAAAGGACTGTGATACCAGATGATTCATGGTGGAGAGACTTATTGGAAATTCTATGAAAATTATCTTCAGCATGAGAATTTTATCTTTTACTATTATGTGAAAGGTAAAAATGAGCACAGATGAAAGAGTATCAGTTGAATAGGTTAAAGAGTATCTGTAAAGACAAAGAGTGTCAAACAAGCTAAAAAATTACTCCAAGGGAGAGCACCGAGCCCTATTTCAGCACTTACCTCCAGCACATCCACAAAGAAAGGAAACAGCACATCAGCAGTTACCTATTATTCTATCCACGAGACCATTTGTCTCCTGTTTATTTGTAAATTATGCCTTAGTCACCCTAGATTATTGGCTGGGATAGTGTAAGATTGTTTCAAATTATTTTGTGTATAAATAAACCCTCAAAGAGAGTATTGAGGGTGGATTCTATTACTCTGCTGTAACATTGAGATTTTCGGAATAAAAGCATTTTGGAGAAATTTATTCGTGGCTTACTGGATGACGATTTGAAGTACAGGAATTTTTGCAGGATTCATGTGTTGGACTGCAGTTCAATAAGTCTTTCTACCCTTTGTCTTAAGTTTTTTATCAGTTTATAATATCATTATGTCCATTTATGAATAATTTACATAAAGGATTGAATCAGAATTTACTTAATTGTACTCTGATTTCAGATGTGATTTTTCTTAATGTTTTCCTCTGAATTAGTTATAAGCATGAATTCTTAAATGCTCTTGCTTTGCTAATTTAAACATTGTTGATTACTATAATAAAGAATTCTTCATTGCTCTTTGTTTGTAGTCATCTCATTTCTCTTTTTTGAACATGGTGAAAGATTCTTAGCTGCCTTTCATCCCTTCAAAATCATCCCATCCACTTTAAATTTTAAGGATTGTTCTCTGTCTAGCTATCTTGCCCTGTAATACCATCTTGTGCTTAGAATAGAAATCCAGTAAAGCCATCCTTTGACTCCATAGCCCAATGGACCGAAAGCTCTCAACCTTGCCCTTAGTTTGTGGATTCCACCATTTTCCCAAAACAAACTCTTGAATCTATAACTAGCCTAAAACCTTCCAAGAACAAAGATAAATCATAAAGAGAGAGCCCTCTCTGGATGCAGATTGGCTAGATTCTGCATCTAAAAGGTTGGTTTGTGGTTACCTCGGGTATACTTTCCTCTTACACAACTTCTAGGAAAACCTGAGTGATAACACACGACATTTCATGTGGATGAGATTTCTTCAATAGTTTCACTTGGTTATAAGGTACAAGAAAGGTATTTTCAATAAAGTTGGAAATATTCTTTCAAGACCAATAATTAGTGCATCTAATTTACTAAAAAATGATTCTATTGTACATGAGAGTTACATAGAACAATATGCACATGATCGTGATTTTCAAAATGTGTATGCTAGTTTGAATGAAGGGAATCAAGTTGAAGAAAAATATTATCACATGCATAACAATTTTTTGTTTCATTTGGGAAAGTTTTGTATACCACAAGGAGAGAGGCTAAGTGTCATGAGAGAATATGATTCATCTCTTTTTGCTGGACACTGTGGGGTAAGAAAAACAATGGTGCCTCTATAGAGGTATTGCTATTGGCCTCACATGATAGATAGTGTGTCGTGTTTTATAAGAGTTTGTTCTATGTGTGCAACAAGCAAGCCTATTAATAGGAAACTTGGGTTGTACACGCCACTACCGATACCATCAAGGCCATGGGAGAGTGTCTCCATGGACTTTGTTGGAGGTCTACCTATGTCAATAAAACAACATGATTATCTCTATGTAGTTGTGGATAGATTCAGAAAAATGTGTATACTTATGCCATGTAAGAAAACCATTACTGCTGAACTTTATTTTCAACATGTATGGGTTCATTATGGATTGCCAACTTCTATTGTTAGTGACAGGGATTCTAGGTTCATTGGGAATTTTTGTCCAATCTATGGAGTATGATGGACACAAAGTTGAAAAATAATATTACTTTTCATCCACAAATTGATGGACAAACTGAGGTCGTGAACAAAACCATTGTGCATCTATTGAGAGGATATTGCAAAAAACATCCTAAGTTTTGGGATAAGAAACTGCATTACATTCATCATGCTTACAATCAGGAAAATCACTCTTCTACAAATACATCACCTTTTGAAGTATGCTTTGGGTATTTGCAAAAATCACCATTAGAATTCATATTTGTTAAGGATGTTGCAATTGATGGCCATAGTGACATTGAAAACACTCGAAAGTTCATTGAGAAAATTTAGATTATACATCAAAAAGTTCAAGAAAAACTTGAGAAAAGTCAAAGAAAATACAAGGAGAGGCATGAAAAACATAGAGTTGATCACAAGTTTCAAGAGGGATATGAGGTATGGTTGCACATTAGCAAAGAAAGGAGGCAAGGGGAAGGTAAAAATCTCAAACCCATTTGCTATGATCCATTCAAGATCATAAAGAAAGTTCGTAACAATGCATTTCAACTTGACTTGCCTTCATATATGAAAATGTATTCAGTTGTTAATGTTGAAAACTTATGTTTGTATGAGCCACCTTTGATCGATGATCAAGGAAGTGATGTTCAACTACCTTCTATTGAATATTTCTCGCCAGAATTTTTGGATGAGCTCAAAGAAGTTACAATTCTTGACAGGAGGACAAGAGCATCCAAGAGGGGAAGTGTTGACTACCTTCGAGTTGGGCTCAAAGGCACTAAACCAAGTGAGGAAAAGTGGATGGAGGTTGGAAAGATTAGGGAGTTGTACTCTCATCTACTAAACAGGTAATCAAGTCTTTTGGGGTCCAAAAGCTTCCCAATGGAGAGGAGTGATCAGGAGTTCATAAAATTTTCTCAAAATTGAAAGTTACAGGATTGGGTTAAAATCATAATGGTTGCGTAGATCTTGTCTTCCTGATTTCGTTGCCCCGAACGATTCGAAAAATCGATGTCGTATGAGGGAGAGATTGTGTTCTGATCGAATTCCCAAATAGTTAAATTTTGCGATAGGGTTGACTGGGATGCCTAGTCAGCATGGAGAGTGCACAATTAGCAAAAGGAATATTATGTGGAATAGTCCTTTCCTCAGAACCAATCCTAGTCTCACAAGTGGCATGTTGTGATTTTTTGGTGAATTTTACGTTGTTTTTGGGAGGACCAATTATAGGGTGACACATGGCCATCCTTGAGGCTACCACGTGCCCCAAAGGTGTTAGTGTAAAATTTTTATGGAGGTCCGCATGGCTTGACCCCGCGACCTCTGACAGAGCGTGCACCCGCTACACTGCATGAGCTACGAGAAGATATTAAACTCTTAGGGTCATAGGTTATATTTAAGGTTTGTTACATTTTACATTGGGGGTTGGGGACCATTAGTAGTCCCAACCTGCCAGCGGTCCCATGGGTTATCACAAGGCATTGCAATAAACCACAGCATAAAACGTAACCGCCAACAAGCTATGACATTTGATAACCCATGAAATTTATCACAACAGTTTTAACCTTATCACATGTTATTTCTGCGAGGGTTTTGTTAACGGTCTCCATAAATCTGGTTCAATACAGTGAACCGTGGGTTCTGCCCATGGTTGCGAGTAAACCGCGTGGTTTGGGTTGGCATGTGGCCACCCAACCACTAACGTTAAATTTAACTGGTTAGTGTTGGTGGAGTTTTTAGAGTGCACCCTAAATTTGTGCAAATTTTCCATTTTTGACTCCAGTTAAGTGGAGTCCTCCACAATTAGTGGAGCTCTCTAAGTGTTACTGGGAAAATGAGTTGGAGGCTCAATTTTCACCCATTATAAGTGAATGAAGAGTCAATCTAGAATAATTGGATCATTCTGGAGCCATTGGTGCAGAGAAAACAACTATTAGAGGCCTGTAACTACATGCATTTGCAAAATTTTTATCATAATGAAAGATGGACATGCCATTGGGAGCTGGACCAACAGATGTAGCCCAGGAGGGGTGAACTGCTTCATCATGCATGTCGTGTAAATGTTATGTGGTGCTTTATTTCTCTAGTTTACATTTTTTTCAGTGTTATTTTCTCTTATTGCATGCTTCTAATTCAATAAAATCATCTATATTTCATGATTAAAATCCTCAATCCTTAAGCAAACCATGGAGACAAGTATGCACATGCTTTATAACTAAAAAGACACTTAGCACAAAAAAACTAATACAACCCTTTTAGATCACCAAAAATTCAGCAATTCTAAATGACCCAAACCACAAATTGTCAAACTTACCATGCCTTCCATGGTCTTCTCTCCTAAAATCCCAACGCAACACAAAATCATTCTCCTGAAACAACTGCTGATTTTCTCTTTTGTCAAAAATAGATTTGACTTTAGCCTAATACTTCTTTACTTTTTCCAACAATGATTCTCTGATTTGGTGTGCCTCTATCAATTGTAGCATTCTCCTTTGGACTGGATTTTCATTATCAACTTCATCTTGCAGAAATTTCATCACAGGAAGAGCTAATTGCAAAGGCACTACAACAATAGTACCATATACAAGTTGAAATGGAGACATTCCAATTGACTTTTTACCACTTACTCTATCCACCCACAAAGCATGTATCAGTTGAGTGTCCCAATTCCTCTTATTTTCAGGCAACATTTTCTTAATGATCCTCACCAAAATTTTATTGGATGACTCGGCCAATCCATTACCTTGAGGGTAATAAGGCATGGAATGAGTCAATTCAATCCCATATTGCTGACAAAATTTGTACATCCTAGCAGACTTAAAGGCCATTACATTATCAGTTACTAATATCTATGGACAACCAAGTCTTGACATAATGTTTTCCAACAGAAACTTAATAATTACCATATCAGTAGAATTCCTGGTTGGTACAACTTCAATCCATTTAGTGAAATAGTATGTAGCTATGAGAATAAAGGTGGATGAATTTCACCAATGAAGTCTAACCCCCACTACTGGAAAGGAACATCTGTTGAAATAGGAATGCGAGGTAATGGTAGAAATTTTTGTTTACTAAAAAATTTCCGACATTTGACACAACTCCTGACTTTGGCAAAGACATCATAGAAAAGAGTTGGCCAATAATAGCCAGCTTTTAAGATTTTGTTTGCAGTGGCTCTCCAATACAAATGTCCTCCACACATTCCTGCATGTATCTCTGTCATAATCTCATGGGATTCTACCTAATTTACACATCTTAACAAGACTCCAACAAGATCCTTCCAGTAAAGATGGTCTTCCAAAATGCAATACTTCCCAACCCTTACTTTAAAAGCTCTTCTTTTAGACTTCTCCATTTTAGGTGGACAGTTGAAATTTAATAAGAAGTAAACTATATCCTTGTACCAATATGAATTAAATATTTCAGGATAATTAGCAATACCTTCTCCCTCTTCACCTTCAATTGCCTCTACATTTAGATTTAAAGCTCTGTAGTTAGATTCAGCCATCAAGCGAGACAAGCCCTAACCTTTTATCAGTTTAGTTGATTTGATTTCGACATTAAATTTCAGAATGTTGGTCAGCCATCATCCCCTTCTGCCATATGTATATGGCTGTAGCAACACATATTTAACAGTGATATCAGGCACAAAAGAAACTATTTTTGAATCCAACACATAGACTCGAAAATAATTCAAAGCTTTAACTAGTGCATATGCTTGTTTTTCAGTCAAGTTGTACTTTAATTCAACATCCCTTAAATAATGACTGAAAAATGAAATAGGTTGCTGCAAACCATCCTTGTTCTTTTGTAGTAAGACAGTTGCAATCGTTTCTTTTGAAGTATACGAAAAAAATCAGAAAATCCTTTTCAAAATCAGGACTAATCAAAACTAGAGCTTCAGTCAAGGCAGAATTAATTGCTGAAAAAGAATTATTTTCTTCATCTTGCCACTTAAATTGTGCATTTTTTTTCAGCAATACATTTATATGTTTGATCAGATCTGCAAAGTTAGGAACAAAATGCCTCAAAAAATTGATTTTCCCTAAAAATGTCTGCAATTATTTTTTATTCCTTGGAAAACCAATCTTCTAAATAGCTTCTACTCTCCCTGGATCAATACAGATTCCACTTTCTGTTACAATATGTCCCAATAACTTACCTTCTTGGACAGAAAAAGATGACTTTTTTGGGTTCAAGGACAAACCAAACTTTCTGCATTTGTCAAAAACTTGTTTCAAATGTTTCAAGTGGTCTTCATCAAATTTTGAATAGACTGTGATGTCATATAGATAGATAACCACAAATCTATCCTTTTCTCCCGCAAAGGAAATATCCATTGCCCACTAAAAGGTTGTGCCTGCATTCATCAAACTAAATGGAATTTTTTTGTACATGAATGTGCCCCAGGGTGTGGTAAATACTGTCTTTTCCTTGTCTTTCCTATCAACTAAAATATGATTATATCCTAAAAAGCCATCAATCATTGACAATCTTTTGGATCCTGCAACCTTTTGCAAGATATAATCCATCTTGGGTAGTGGATAGTTATCTTTCAATGAATACTGGTTTAGGTTGCGAAAATCGACACAAATCCTTATTTCTCCATTATTTTTCTGAACCAAGACTATATTAGCTACCTAGTTAGAAAATCTCAAAGGAAAAATTATCTTTGCTTCCCATAATTTTCTAATTTATTTCTCAATGATTGGGAGCAATGTGGGATTGATATGTCTGATTTTTTGTGTTGCATACTTTGCATATGTTTTCAAAGGAATATTGTGCTCCATTATGCTCCTATCATAAGTTTTCAACTCACTATAAGACCATGAAAAAATATCAACAAATTCTTTTAGCAGTTTGATATATTTGGTTCTGGTTTCAAGAGAAAGGAATTTGGATACTTTGACTAATTTTGGCTGATCTTTTGTACCAATGTTACATTCTATTGTACTCTCTCCGTCAACCTTACTTTCAGGCTTGAGAAAAACATCATTATTATAAAACAAACTTTCTAAAGGAACTAAACCCTTAGGAATAAAGTTAGTTTTCAGATCTATAATGTTTTTCCTAGCAATAGTTTTCTTAAAAGGGCTGCTATTTTGGTTTTCAACAACATCCTGCTCATCATCAATTTGTATGTCTGCAAAATATTCTACACACTCTAAAAATTTCTAAATCTCCCTATCATCCTCAAACACTTGCCAGTGTTTGATGTTATCAGGAATTGAAGGTCTGTTTTTTATTTGAACATCATAAGTTGCCTTGACATCTAGAGGAACTTTGAAATTACTAGCAACAATAGCTAGTGAATAAACAATTTGATTTTCTTCTCTAGTGACAAAATTTATATTAAATGCTGAAAATTAATGCTTAATCAAATCCCAGACTTCATTCCTATAATTCTTCAATTTGGAATTTTTCACTTGGTAATTGTTTCTCACCTGCTTAATCACCAACTCTGAATCACCAAAAGCAATTAGCTGTTTTGCTCCCAAATATTTCACTGCCTTCATACCTAGCACAAGTGCTTCAGATGCAGTAGTGTTGTTAGTGGTGGAAAATTGCAGTTTGTATGATATGGTCACCTTTTTCTGAGTAGGATAAACAAGGACTACACCGGCTCCCGATCCCTCTCTGGAAGAGGCTCCATCAAAGTACAATTTCCAAATCTATCCTCCTTCTGAATGCTGCTCATTTTCACCTTGAAATTGTTTTTTTTCATTTATTTCAGGCTGGAAATCATTATCATCAGTAGCAAGGTGCAGAAAGGATGACCCCAATTCCTTTTCTTCAGCATATATGGGATGGTTTGATGGATTTTGCTGATCACTAATGATGTAGGCCATTTGAGTTTCCATATACAACCTTCTAAATTCCCCTCCAAACAATGGGATGGTAGCATATGACATGTCCATCTAAAGGGTACCCCCCAATTTCTTAGACCAAGATCTGGAAAGTAACATCCCAAATCTAGTAGGAATGTCGACAACCACAATGTCCATCACTAAGCTCTTCATAGGAAACTGGGTAAGGGAAACAACCAAATCCTTAATCGCTTCTAGACACTTGACTTTTTCGGAGTCAAAGGTGTAAAGTTCATGGTACTGCTTGGTGATCTCCAATCCCAATTCATCTATCACTTTCTTTGGCATGAGATTGCAGGAAGCTCCAAAATCTAACAGAAAATTATGCAGAAATTTGTCATGTATGTTAAGTGACAGGTAGAAAGGCGGTGATTTATCATCATTTTGGTCTTGAACATGACAACCTAGATAAATAGTGGGATGCTAATCCTCAAGGTTGACTGAATCAGGAGCAAGAGGAGGTTGTAACAGACTTTTGAAAGGTTCTTTATATGATGGATTTTTTAATAATTCCAGGAGTGGGACTAGAATTTTTATTTTATTCAATTAAGATTTAAAACTGAAATAAATTGGAACTAATTCCTTATTTTCTATAGTAATTTTGACAATTGGAGCATAATTTTGAGGTGGAAGAAGCTCATTTACCTTGGCCTTCTGTTTAGCAGCTTGTTTATCTGAATTTGATTTTTGTTGAGGCTGCTGAACAAGACCTTTTGACCTCAAAGGGTAATTTATGTTTTGAACTTCTTGCTGTTTTTGATCATTCTGTGCATAAATTTGAGCATTCATATCATCAAAAAATAAACAAATCCTTGATCTATCTTCATATTCATGAAATGTCAAACATGTTGGCTGTGAAGTTTATCCCACGTGATTTATTTCTTCATTTTCTTCCTCATTTCCTTGTTTTTCTTCTTCAGCAAAATTATTCAAAGGAGGCTGGACATTTTGATCATCAACATTCCTCCTTGGGCACTGTAGGATTTTTTGAGGCTAGAAAGGCCTCCTGAAGGGAGCCTGCTTTCTATTAGCTTTGTTTTGATTGGCTCTAGCAGCTGGTTTATTTTCTACCTCTAATTTTTACATCTTAGAGGCAAGTTCGTTAATCAAATTGGACATTTGATCGATCTTTTCTTCCACTGAAAGAGACCTAGAAGAAGAAGGATTTTCTTCTTTCATCTTCTTTTTATCTTTTGCTGCCTTTTCTTCCTCCATTTTTAATTTATTAGAACCCATGAGATTAGATTGCACTCCAATTGTAGCCTCTTGCATACTTGTTAGCATCTGTGCTTTTTCAGCCCTCAGCCATAAGGCAAAATCAAAATCTAAAGCATTTGCAAAATTTATCATAGCTGTTGTTTCAGTGGGTTTAATTTCTTTAGGAATTTTCTAATAAATCTTATTAAACCTCTTATTAAAATCAACTAATGACTCATCTTCCTTCTTATTCAGAGTTCCAAGTTCTGTAAGATAATATATAGTCTTTCCTATCACCCCAATGCTTCACAAATAGCTCTTCAAATTCATCAATTCCTGTTATTGAATTTGGAGCCAAACTTCTAAAACATTTTTGAGCTTCACCATCGAAGCTCTGAACAAAGTGTCTTGACCAGACATCTTCATGTTCAATATTTTGATTGTCAGCATAACTATAGAAAGCCACTAAATGTTCTTCAGCAGAAACTCCTTCTCCCTCCCCAGTGTATTTTGGAAGATATTTCAAGTAATCTCCTTGAGGAAGTGGATGCAAGGGTTGAGGGAGAAAAAGTGGCACATATTTTGCAGCCACTATTTGCTGCATCCTTGTAAGGGCAGGCTGAGCCATATTTTGTTGATGTGCAGTTGATGTAGCTATTTGGGAAATAGGAATTACAATTGGTGAATTCTGATTCTGATTTAGGACTGCAGAAAAGTAGGGGTCTTGAGCTGATTTTTCAGGCTTTGGAACTGAAAAGAGTGGTTTTTCAAAAATATGAATAGAGGATGTCTTGAATTTTCCTTTAATATAAGAATTAGAATCTAAAGTTTTCTCTTGAGGGGATGGAGTTAATTCAACCTTATTTTGCTGAGCAAGGAAATCAGATAAGTTAAAAGTAAGACCTTCAGGTACAGTCTCTTCAAGTGGATGAGAGGAAGATGACCCAACATCTGGATTTGGAGAAAATGAAAATACTCTTGCTGAGGGGTGATAAGAGACTGGTATTCAGGATGAGTTTGAAGGAAATTTAAAATAGTCTTGAAGTCTTCTTCAGTAAAAAAATCCCTATCAAGAAAAGGTGTAATAGCCAATAATTGTTCTAATTCCCCTTTAGTTAGTACAAAATTTTCTTATTTATTATCAACAATTAGAAATTTAGTTTCTTCTTCTTTAACTAGAACAATACTTATTTCAGATTTACTAGGTGATGAGTAAGAAAAATTTCAGTTGAGCCTAGGTTAACAACGTCCACTTTATTTTCTAGGGGAGTAGCTTCAACTTGAGACTTTTCAGCAGAAATTTTTGAAACTAAAACCTCTTTTGATTCTAAAGTAGATAAAGGTAACTTTTTCTTTGGAACATACTTTTTTTGTGCCTTCTTCACTGGCTGAGATGTGGCTTCAAATGATCTCTGTTTTCTTTTAGCATCTTTTATGATTTTCTCTGGGTCAACAACTGGGGTCACAATTGGAGACCTCTGATTCCTCCATGTAGAAGGAGGTCTTGAAACCCCTATTCCTCTTTTTGGAGTCGCCAGGTGAACAAATTTGTAGTCTTCTTCAGGTCACCAATTCTTGTTCACCATCAAGAACTGATTATCAAAAATTCATAACAATAGACTCGGGAGAATACTTTGTTTTAAGGCCTTTGTCTCCTAGCAGATGCACCAAAAGATGTTGGTGCTGGAATCAACACTTGGACTGCAACAAGCGCCTAACCAGACACATCCTAAACTTTAAGAAAATTTAATGATTTATTTTATGTGATTGGCAGGTGGTATAAACTCTGATTCACTGAAAAGATATTTTAGTCAAATCCACAGTTCTACTAATGAGGGTATTAGGTCTCATGTGGTAGAAAAAGAGTGAGTTTGTAGCCTATGAGGGGAAGCGAATTCGAAATGGAAGAAGAAACAGTGGGTCTGCAAGGCATAAATCCACTACTTTTGGTAGAAAATAACACAAGTAGCAATTTTTCAATATTTCAACAAGAGAAAGCTATTTCTAGAGTTACAATATTCTCACTGAAATATCATGGAAGATAATTGTTATGAGTGATTCTCTTTACACTGTCATCATGTATATTTCATCAAGAAAGCTCATTGTGTGAGACTAATAAAATTTGACAAAAGACATGAACATGTCAAGAGATTGATAAAAAAAAATAACAGTATAAGGAATTACGAGCTGCCACTGAAGATAATAAGATATGGAAACACAAGAGAAGATTAACAATACAAATAAGTCCTCAGAATTTTCTTCAATTTTATTCACTAAAAGGAGTACTAATCATATGAGCCAAGATTCTAAAATCACCAACCAACCCCTTTTACATAGCAGTTTATCACATGTATACAAAAATAATAAACTGTCATCTCCACAAAAGGACTATTCCCAAAATTTATTACATTCTCGTGCAAGAGATGAGGCTTATCCTAAAACTTTAATACAAAGTGCTATGTCATAATGAAAATAACAGCATCAAGGGTAACAATTCGAAGTGGTTTGTATGATGTGGCAGTCTATGGGAAGACTCCTCTTCTATTCTGGTGCAACCAACTCCAAAAAAAGTGTAAACAACAATGAAAATGGCATGTGGATGTTCCTTGAATGTTGCTTGGTGCTTTTAGAAATTTTTTGGTGCTAAGAGTTGTGGTAGAAAACTATTCAGAGAAACTCTGCCGATGTTTTGTTGTTACTCTCTTTTTTTGGTGGGAAAAACCTTTGTAATGGCGGAAAACCCAAAACTTTTTGGATAGAATGGCAAAGGTAAATTTTATGAGATATTACAAAGAAACCCTTTGAAAAAGGTTTAACTGATAGGGGAGACGTGGAGTGGAATGAATGATAAGCGGGAGGAAAAATCCTTTTAGACATATATCATAATTGCAAATCAGGGTGGGAGCGTTTAAAATTAAGACACAAATGGGAGAAAATGTGATTTTCGATGGGGTGATAACGTGGAAAAGAAGTGGGGCTGATCACAGATCGCGCATCTGAAGTTTTATTATGAAACATAGGAGTCAAATGTTGAAACTGGTGAAGTGCGATGAGACGGAAGGTGGGGCTAAGACAATACCGTAAATCGCACATCGCAAGTTTTGTTATGAGACACAAGAATTAAATTTTAAAACTCGCGAAGTGCAATGTGCGATGAGATGGAGGTGACATAGCATAACAAATAGTGGGGTTTCCCGCAAATTGCACATCGGAAGTTTTGAGGGAGTGGAAGTGAATGCGGTAAGTGAAATTTGCGAAGATGCGATGCAAAAAGGTATGTGGGGCCCCTTAAATGGCTTTTCAAAGAAAAAAGTTAAAATTTTCATTGAGTTATGGTAATATGATAAAAATACGCTCGAAGCATAAAAAAGGATTTATAACGTATTCGAGGTGTATCAAAGGGAAGTATGGGTCACAGACCATACCGGAAATCACACATCACAAGTTTTGTAGGAGACGACAGTTGTAATATGAACGGAAGTTAAAACTGCAAAGAGTCGATTGCGATGAAAGGTAAGGGGTCCACAATGTTTATTAAGTGCGGTAAGTTATATCATATGATATATGATATAACCAAGGTTTTTTTGTGGTGTGGGTAAAAGATGTGATAAAGGAATATATGGTAAGTTAGAAAGGAAATATGATATGGTTGTCGATAGGTGTGTGGAGCTGCTTTTTAACTATAAAAATTGGACTTGATGAGTTAAAAAGGGGTTTTGAAAAGGGAAATGAGAGGCTAGACTTTGGATTTTTTGGGAAAATGAAAGGTGAAAGAGGGAAAATGAAATGACTGAAGGTAGAAAATGAAATTTTTTCACCACTACACTTTGACAATGACACTTTCATCTTATAATCAAACTGAAAGGGAAAATCAATTCCTTAGAGAATGATGACCATAATTTGAAAATATTTGGAAAAATTACAGTGCTAACACTTAGCATGGAATCCTAAATGTCTTTGACAACCTCCATTGTTTCATGTTCAATGAAAGTTCATGCTCGCAATTCAAATCATCAAGAGGACCGCTTTGATACCACTTGATTTGGGTCTGTCAGCTACCAGATTTACCCATAATCTTTTACTTTTGTAATATATTACAATTGAATTTTATCAAAGCATTAATGAACACACATGCAGATATAATTAAGAGGAAAATACATCAACAATCAAACAACAAAACACAAGACGTTTAATAACAGAGTTCTTCCAGTGTGGACTACGTCTTCGAGCCTCGATTTATCGATGTTGTTGGCCACTTCATTTGGTGCTGGAAAATGTGATGATGTACATGGACGTTGTTTTCTTGTCATACAAGGAAATGTTCCCTCAACATGAGTGGAAAAGTCTCTTCATGAGACGTTCCACTACAAGCATTCTCACTCATAACAAGCCTCCTATCAGGATGACAACCTCACACATGGTGGCAAAGAGTATCCCACCATCAAGGCAGAAAAGGAATCTCAGAACATAAATTACCATCCATGATAATACATATCACATGACACAAACGTAAATATTCTGCATCATACATCAAGCAGGAGTCGACATGACATAAAACATACACTATAATAATCAATGAAGTACATGGAAACAACACTTCAACCTCAATTTTGATGCTGGTTGAAGAATAGGCTGCTCAGTTGCTGGATCTAAATGCACCATCGAAGTCGTGGCGTCGAATGGAATGAAATCGATTGTCCACACTCTGAAATCCAACACCGTTATCCCAATCTAGAAAATAGTCCAAAAATATATGGCTCATATAGAAAATTTGACTGCACCATTGGATTTGGGTCGCCGATAGGTGTAGGATCGACTGTCAATTTTCTGAATTCTGACACTGTCAAAATTTGGGTCGTATGGAATCTTTTAGATTCCCCCTAGATTCCTCAAATCTGTTGCTCCATGGCTGACTGGAAAATATGCAACTCAAAACATGAATCTGACCTCACCATTGAGATCCTTGCAAAATTATGAGAAGAATTAGTATAAAGTTGACCTCATTTCGATTCCAACGAATTTTAGCCTCTAAGGAATCTGGAAGATTCCCTCAAGATTCTTGTAGATTCTCTTCTGTTGCGAATCTAAAAATCCGCTGCTCAAAAGGCGAATCCGACCTCACCATTGCGTTCCCTGCAAAAATATGAGAAAAATTATTGTAAACTTGAATGCATTTTGAGAAAGAGAAATTTTACCTCCCAAGGAAACTTTGGGCATCAAAGGAATATTCTTTGTCTTGAAATATGTACCATCATTATGCTTCCTAGAACTGCATCATGGTTCCACTGTACAGAACCTTGTCCTCTATTTTGTTCTCCATCTCCTTCGTCCCGTTCCATTTTTCCTTCGTTCTCTATGCAAATGCATTTTGGGTTTTTAAGGTGGTGGGTGGCGGACTTTACAACACCGCCACCATGGCAGAGTGGTTAGGGCGGACGGGTTGAGGCGAGCAGGTCGGGGATTCCAACCCCGCTGACTTCACTCCTTGGCTATTTAACAACTTCATATTTTTTTTAAATTAAATGGGCGCGTTATGGCTATAGTTTGAATTAGATTCAGAGCATTCGTTGTAATTTGGGTTACGTTGTAACATTTGTTGCAGTTTGCGTTGGTTTGTTTTAACATATGGTAGAGCCACCGCATTGGGTGGGGTGGGTTCGATTCCCAACAACTCTGATATATATACACAACGTGTTGTTATGTGTGTATTGGTTTGGGTGGGCATGGTTTGTTGATCATTGGTTTTCATTAATGTCAACCCAAGCAGCACTAAGGGATACCTAGATCTTGCATGGGAATTTTGACCTACCAACTTACTATATTCTTTCACAAGGATATTTTTGATGGTTTCTACTTGTCGAGATGTTTCCATTGATATATGGCATGCCTCGTAATTCTTCACACTTTGAGAGATATTCTTGTTTGAATTTAGTAACCCCAGTTAGTGGGCTAGAACCCCATGGGGTTGTGGCATGACACTAATAATTGGTTGTGGTCATTCAACAGTCAATAATTAATAATTTTTAAGCTCCTAAAATCCCTCTCACATTCACTTGTTGAAGAACCTTTCAACCTAAGCATTTATATAAATTGTGATCCTCATATCCTCCTCATGTAGGGATTTCTCTACTTTAAACAGATCATCGTGGAATTTTCGCTATTAATTGTTTTATACAAAGTTTCAGAAGCAGAAATTTTTAGGACATGAAGCTGAAATCCTGAGGAAACTCATGTACAAATTTCAGATGATGGTGTGAAATATTGTTGGAAATATGATCTGTGGAAGTTAGGATTTTTGCAGGCTCCTGAACTTCATCTCAGAGAGGTGACCTTGGGAAAATCGTCATAACTCTCTCTCTAAGTATCAGATTGGAATTATGTAAAAAGTGGCAGATAGTACACAGACTGTATTTTTCTGTGTATCAATTTCAGAGCTAAATGAGGAAACAGTGACGCGTGGCACGTCATACAAGTTCGCTATACTAAAATAGTCCATAATTAGGTCATTGTGAGAGATTGGGAATAACTTTGACTTGAAGAATCCAAATTGGGTCAGGCCTTTGGCATTGGAAATAACACTCAGAGCAATACCACAGGACCAAAAATCACATATTGGGGATCTGAAATAACAAAGATACACCAGATTCAATATCGAGTTCCTAGAAGTCAAGAAAAAAATAGATCATGTGCTGTCATGGGCTGCAAAGGACTAAACTTTCTAGGGCAGAAAAGCAAATCAAGGTGCTATAGAGGTAAGATCCAGGTAATTATATTCTGTATATACATGTTCATATCTTAATTGCATTATGTTCTTTGTATTCTAATTCATTTTTTTTTTTAGCACTGACATATGCTCTGCAAGATGAGGTAAGTTTTGCTATTATCATGTCATGGGTATTTCCTTGAAGAATTTTTGTAGGTATTATATATTCATCAAGATAAGATTCAATGCATGATCTAATGTTCTGAAGAGTGATAAAGGGTAACATGAAAAGAGGGGAAATCAAGGTGCAGAACATCATCAAAAAGTTCACCATATGAAGTCTTCATGTAGGCAGCATTGCATACATTCATTGTAAATGTATCATTGTATTGAGTCATTGTAAAAGAATCATTGTAAAATTTGTACAAGTGTCTATCTGCCAACAATTGAAGAGGCAGTGTCAGGAGGTCTACGATCATCATTAGGTGGTTATGTCATAGTTGGGTTATGGTCTAGTGTGTCTTCTTCTTATACATCATTCTATATCATTGTAAAGTGGACCATTTTCACTGGTGTGAGAGTCCTTTCTTATTTTATTCTTCTATAAAACACATATTTTGTTAAAATTGGAAGTTTTTCGTCGATCTAAAATTTAGAAACTTTAACTAGATTAAGTTTTTTCAAAATGTGGGATTATAAAATCACTTAGTTTACTAATTTTAATGTAGATATTCACCATTTGTGGTGAAAATTTTGTCATGGTAAAGTATATTAAACAAATTTATATAAACTTGCGAAAGCAAATATTTCACATCTTAATCTTGGTTTCCTTACATTATCTCTTTTAAGATTTTTTATGGTTTGTACTAAAAGCTAAGTTTGTTAAAGTCATCTTATGAAAATAATGTTGTGTATGTTACTATTATTAACTTTATGAAAATAATGTTTTGTATGTTAATATGATTAACTTTAATATGAAAAGAATGTTTTGTATGTTACTATTATTAACCCGTTTAATTATAATTTGATATGGTAAATATCATGACAATGTATGTGTTAAATTACGATTATTACTACGACAAGGTTGGCACAATTTAAAATTCTATAGCCTTTGCAACACTAGTAATATGGTTGAAGATGAAAAACCCTCTTAGATCATCCACATTATACTCAAATTTGGATTTAAATTTCAAAATATTTGTGGCACTACCAACCTTCTTGATCTTTTAACTAAACAAAATTATGATGATCTTGAAACATTTATTTTAATGCTTTTTTAGCATAACAATAAAATTCTTAAGAATTTAGAGTAATATCTTTATGGCTTCTTATATACCATATTATTTGGTCTTAGTGGATGATAATCATCATTATCACCATCATCATTACATACTATTGTAGGAAGTTTGAATCATTTTAAAGTTGACATGAACAAATATTTTTTTACGATCAATTTAAATGTTGAATGAGAGTAGTAGTATAATTTATTTATTATTTATTATTTGTTCTTTTGTGTTAAAAAATAACTTAATTGAGACTGACTTGATGAATAATAGATTAATATGCAATATATATATTAAGTTACATAAAGTTATTTAATGACAAATTATCATAGTAATGTGTCCAATATATACCAGCATAGATCCACCTTAAATACAGATTTAACATGAGCCTAGAGGGATTAAATGTTGATTTAAATGTTGAATGAGAGTAGTAGTATAATTTATTTATTATTTATTATTTGTACTTTTGTGTTAAAAACTAAGTTAAAAACTATTGTTTTTATAGACCAAGTTTAGAAGATGTTGTTTTTAAGTGCATTATTGAATTTGATTATGCATATTTGATATGGTGAGAAGTCATGTTGGTCAAACAAAGATTTGAAAACTTAAATATTTTATGGCACTCTCATGTCATTTGTATCATCACATGATTAAATTGAAATACTAAATAATATAAAATTCCAAAAATAATATCAAGAGAATAGTTGATATACAACAAATATTGAAAAGTGTGTATGAATGTATATTAATAGATCATTCAAAAAAAAATTATAGTTGAACTTACACACCCCCTCATACTAGGTTGTAGAATGAGCCCTGCCTCTCGACTCAATTACTAATCATTTTAATTATCAAAATCAATCATGAAATAGAATAGTAACAAAGTAATACAATTTGATTATTTTCAAATCCAAGAGGAAAGAGAGAAAATTGACTAAACTATTTACTACAAATGTTTAGTTTTTATTCCTGGAGTGTTTAAGGATATTATATTGAAAAGAACATATTGAAATTCATCTAAAACTTAGATTCCAAGTTACATTATTTCTATTATCATTAATATTTATATTTATGTATTAAATTTGACTCGTGAATAATTGATTTTTTAAAAAGATTCTTACCTATAAAGTTATTTAACAATATATCAATATTGTGTTTCTTACTATTATTAACCATTTTAAATTGACACTAACTACTTTTCCTATGTTGAGTACAAATTTATTATACTAGTACAATGTTGGCACCACTTCAAAGTTTATAAGAGAAAATATTTTATAAGTCTAGTTGTGTTGTTTAATGATCAAAATCATTTTTTTTTTAAATTAGAGTGCAAAAAAACAACAAATTTGGTTTAGATAATTTATAATAAGGAATATTAAGGAAAAATCACTTCAAACATTATTACAAATGTCTAACATTTTTTCATTAAGTGTTTAAATGGTTTATATTAAATAGAATATTAATTAGCTACTCCATTATTGTTTTAATAGACCAAGTTTAGAAGATGTTTTTAAGTGCATTATTGAATTTGATTATGCATATTTGATATGGTGACAAGTCATGTTGGTCAAACAAAACTTTTAAAATTTAAATATTTTATGGCACAATCATGTCATTTATATCAGCACATGATTACATTGAAATACTAAATAATATAAAACTCCTCCAAAAATAATATGAAGAGAATAATATTGATATGCAACAAATATTGAAAAGTGTCTCAATACATATTAGAAGATCCTTTAAAAAAAAATCACATTCATTAATTAGGCCGATAGGCCAACCTAATCTTAAGATATTCACCCAAGTAGGTCAAGAACAACTTCTAGACCATATTTATCTATCTTGGTCTTCTTGCAATGTTCTTTCTTCGACAACCATGCCCAAACTATGGTATTAATTGGAATAGAGCCAAGTTCTATGTCATCAAGATTCGGTATCCAATATTGCTCTAAAAATTTTCCATTGTATTTCCCTGAAATAGGATTCCACCAATCAAAATTTACATGAAGATTATCACTTTCATTATCCCTAAATATATCTGAGATGGATTTTTCCATCCAAATTATCTCTCCTGCATCCTCATTTCCTGATCTAACTAGCAACATCATTCCTTTCTAAACATCAATCTTTGGATTGAATGTCGGCTTTGGCTTTTTGCATTTGGGTCCAACATATATGGGTTCATCCATTGCATTATCAAAATCTTCATCCATAATACTTGAGATTACATGGAGTGCATTGCGATCAACATCAACAACGTGCCTTGTCTTGGGCCAGAAATCCTGAAAAGATGAATCACTTCCATCTATTATTCTATGATCATTATAGATTCCATCTAATGTATCAAGAACTCTTTCCGAATACACTACTTTATTTTTCCATTCCTCTGTAACAATTGGTGAATCTTCGTTCCCGATAGTGTCTTTCCACATTTTTATGTATGATGTTATCCCTTCCTTTAGTTCTTTGAAATAGGCATCATTCTTTTTGGAATCTAAGAAAGATGGGTTCCCTATGGGAATTATAGGTCGACCTTCATCATCTATATTCCATAACTCAACTGGTTCTGACCACTCAGTATCTCTAATGGATTCTTTGTACCTTAGTACTAGAATATCATTGAGTACAAGAAATTGGAAGTATTGAACATTAAGATGTCCAACTAGTGCATTTTTCCCTCCTTGATGTATCCATTAAGGAAAATTTTGAAGTCATAGACCTTGTCAATAAGTATAGGTGGAAACACTCGATTTTCTTCAATTTTGCGATATGTATCCATCATTTCAGGTAAAGAATATATATCTTTACTTTTTAGGTTGGAAGACATTCTTCCGTAGGTTCCATCTATGTCTTCATGGGTGTGCCCCACAGGCAAGAATCCAACCTCAATAGTGATGAAGACACCAAGTGCAGTTAAAAGTGATAAAAACATGAAAAGATAGCGATTCTTATTATCACTTGTTGCATTGTCCAACTGTAACAACAAATGAGGAGGAAGAGTTTTAAAATCAACATTTTGGCTCTTTAATCTTCCATGAGATATAAAATCATCCTTCTAAACTTGGCATTTTGAGTAAATAGAGGTGTCAAGTAATGCATTTGTAAGTGGGTTTCTTGAACTTCCACTCTCATAAAGTAGATCACCATACATATCAATTTGTGGGTCTTCAAGGTTCCTTAAGCACTTTGCAAGGGATGTAATAGTAAATTGCGATCCCATTTATACAAATGGTAGGGAGAAATGACCAAAACCTCCTGTGTTATGCCCATGTGTTAGCATACCTGTCAATGACACACCTAAATTTGTTCCTACAATAGATTTTGATTAGACACGTAGCCTTGGGATTGAAGTCTTTGTTTTATCCATTTTATCATGGATAATTCTCAAATACTCATTTGGAAACCGCTCTGACATAATTATATGAGCATAGTAGCAATATCTTCCATGCATAAAAATCTTGGTATGTTTGTTCAGCCTACCTCGTGCCTTTTCTTCCATCTCTTTTGTAGTCGTTGAATTCATCTATGCTTTCAACACAATACATTCACTGCATTTACTGAAGTTGGTGTTCTTTGAAAATGCCACATCTCGAAACTTAGTATTCCATATCTTGCTCATTGCTGACTGTGATATTGATGGGCAATTAAGCTTTTGAAGAGCCTCATTAATCTCTTTTAACAGAGAATTTTGTGTGTAAGTCGAAGGAAGCAATCTTAAAGGAGCAGATGTTCCATCTTCTTCAACTTGACATGTTTGGTTTGGTGAAAAATTTGAATTATCCATTACAATTTTGTGCAATATTTCTATGGCTGCCACGGTGTGTCCTCGTGCTTTGCATGTGTTAGTGTTACCATGAATAGTTTTGATCTGACCATTTTGGAAATATTGTTGGTAGTTATAGAATGTGCTTTGAGGAATCTTATGTATTTTATACCATGCTTTCTTACAAATAATATTCCCATTAAATATCATGTCCTTTACATTTCTAGAAATAGGTGGCAGGCCATGGCTCCTTGACATGACTGTGTTTGACATGAGTGAATTCAAGACAAATTCCCTAATACCATTTTTATTTTTTTGTCTCAGACCCCTTCTAGCACCTGCAATGGCCTTCCTATCCACATGTTGAAGAAAATATTTTGTACAACATACATCTGCTGCCAAAAGTCAAATTTCTTTCTCTTCATCTATATTTGTTTGACATTTTTCAATTTTTTGTTGCAGCCATAACTCGTTTATTCCTTTTATATGGCCTTGTACATGCACATCAATTGAGTTTATATCTTTTTCATTACAAAGGTTCTCATCCCATTTTTTTAAGGGATTTGTGTCTTCTATAACATCCCATAACACCATTTCCTTGGTCGGCTCCTTGAACATTTCCTTAACCCTTAATATCACACCTTTTTTGTCCACCAACTTATTTATTGGCCATCTAACCAAACAATGTATAGAATTATCCCCAATTCTACATATTTCACAATTTCCATCTATCTCTTCCAAAAAAACACCAAAGTCCATTTCTCCTAGTGTTTCACCTTCAACAATGTCATCCTTGAGGACATTAACTAGCATTCCTTTGGCAATGCACATGCTTGTTCCCATGCATTCATGTGTAAGAGAAAAATTTTTATATATGAATTTAACCCTATATTGGGGAATATTTATGGTATGATCATGAAAATGAGTTTCCAAATCTGATTCTGGCCAAATCTCATAAGATTCCAATGCACCCCCTAGTGTATGCTCAAATCCTGTTGGATGTGGTAGAGCAACATCATGTTTTAAAACCTTCTAAATTTTAACAACTATGCATCCTTTCTTTACCATCTTTCCACGCACTTTATGCCCAAGCTCTGTATTGAATATGGAGCCCTCACCAACCTTCACTCCATTTTGTAGAAGATCTACCTTGTCTCCAATAGAAAATGTAGAAGAAACATTTGCACCTATAAACGAATGTAAATAAGTTTAGTATTTACTCAAACAAAATGTATTATACTATCAATAATATTTGAACACATGCTTCAATATTTTGATTTACCTATGTTGTGCCTCAAATCCCTGATCTTCCATGGATGTATGTCCCCTTCATCAACATCCTTAATCAAATGTGGTTGAGTGACATCAATTATCAAAACTGCAGTATAACATGCATTAACCCTTTCTCCGACATAATAAGTTCCAGACTCTGTAGATTCGACCCTTCCTAGCCCAACGACTTGATCATTAATAAGGAGATCAACATAGTCCCATTTTTATATATTTTCCATTGTAGCTTGTACCAATTTTGTAACAACAATTAAACCATAAATTGTAGTTAACAGGTTGAACCATGTAAAGTGTGATTTTATATTTTCGAAAAAAAACACAACTTTCAAAAAGTAATATAGATGCAATAATTCAAATAGTATGGTAGTCATATTGTATGTAATGAAACATTGTTCCCCACCATCTAGTGCCTACTACCAAAAATTACTTTACATGCAAATTACACAAAAAAACATATATGAAGACCATGCAATTAGAGATGTAGATAGCATCATAGAATGACAAATATTAGCTCATATCAAACCACCAAGTTCCTATTTAACTTCAAAAATGACATTTTTAGTCTTAATGCATGTGTATGAATAATCATCATAAGAAATTTGTAGAAGTTGAAGAACCAAAACATGGTCCATTGAAAAATCTAAGAAATTCCAAGATTGATGCTACATAACATGTCTAAAAGCCCCATGAAAAGGAGAAAATATTTTTTCACTTAGTGAGGAGGTTTGATGTTTGAACTTGATAATAAAAAGCCAAACTAGAGGTTTTCTTCCAAATAAAAGTTTTGAATGACAAATATAAGCTCATATCAAACCACCAAGTTCCTATTTAACTTCAGAAATGACACTTGTAGTCTTAATGCATGTGTATGAATAATGATCATAAGAAATTTGTAGAAGTTGAAGAACCAAAACATGGTCCATTGTAAAATCTAAGAAATGATGAGATTGATGCTACATAAGATGTCTAAAAGCCCCATGAAAAGGAGAAATTATATTCGCTTAGAGAGGATGTTTGATGTTTCAACTTGATAATCAAAAGGCAAACTAGAGGTTTTCTTCCAAATAAAAGTTTTGGTATTGTAAATACTAGATAATTCCCATTTTTATTCTAAAAGAAAAGAAATTTCATTTTACAAATCTTTAGTTCCAATGTTAGCACTCCCTACCTATACAAAATAAGGACATACTATTGAGGATGAATACAAAGGGATGCTAACTTTAGGTCCTCGAAAAGTGTAGATTTGAGTTTTCCTAATTTTTATGTTGATGAGGAAGAGTCTTATCTTATGCATCCAAAAATTAGTGAAATTGTTTTTGGAAGTTCATAACTATACAAAAAAATAGAGAGAAAAACAATACATGTTAAAAAATTATGCTTGATACTTTAAAGTTGCATATATTTGCATTGGAAGAAAAATATAGTATACCTCAATAATACATTTATTCATAAACTTCAAAATTATACAAAGATCACATTATTCTCCATGGATCAAATAATTATGATTGGATTATTGTGTTTCTGCCAGAAGGAAAGCTATACCATTATCTTTCCTTCCAACTCAAGCACAAATGTAGTGCCAACAACAACATATATCTATATACAATTATTTTGCACTATCATTGATCTCCATAAATTGTTCCAAATTCAATAAAAAGGCACATCAAAAGCCATAACTCTAACCATTTTGATTATTGAGACAATGTCACCCCTAGAGCATTGGTTGCATAAGTGTAATGGTGTCTAGAAGAAAGCTAGTAATCACTAGGTATCCTTGCATAATCACAAATGCATTGCCAAGAATAATTTCAGAGCACTAACCTTGGTGAGGGTGAAATCTTGATAGTTTTCCTTTTGGAACAAGAACAAAGAAATATAGTGCATTTTATAACTCCTAACACAAATACAAGCACATTTCCAACAATAATGTTGAATTGCAAAAAAAAATCAACGGATGCAAGATTTACTTCTATCACAAACACAAACACATTTTCAACAATAACATTGCAAGATGAAGGAAATTTAACACATTATAACCTTACTTCTAGCATAAAAACATACATATTTCTAATAACAACATTACATTATGAAGTAAATATAATGTGTGCTAGCTTTCCTTCTATCACAAGTAGAACCCCATTTCGAACAACAACATTGCACCTTAAATGAAAGCTAACAATCAATATCATTCCTTCTACTACAAACATAAGCATATTTCTAGAAGCAACGTTACATGGTCAAATAAATCTAGCACATGCTAGATTTCCTTCTAGCACAAACACAAGCACATTTACAACAACAATTTTGTAAGGCATTTGAAATGCACCACATGCTAAATCTGATTCTAGCGTAAATAGAAGCATGTTACTCACAAAAATATTGCAAAGTAAAAGAAATCTTACACATTCTAGAGTTTCCTCTAGCACAAACAAAATCACATTTCCAAAAACAACATTGCGGGGTGGAAGATATATGACCTATGCTTCATTTACTTCTAGCACATTGCCAACAATAACATTGTAGTGAAAACGAAATCCAATGCATGATATAATTCCTTCTAGCACAAGCATAAGTACATTTCCAATAATATTACATTGCAAATGAAATACAATGCAGGTAATATTTCTTTCTAGCATAAATACAAGCAGGTTGCCAACAACAATATTGCATTGTGAAACAAATCTATTGCATGCTAGACTTAATTCTAGTACAAACTAAGCACGTTTCTAACACCAATATTGCATTGCAAAAAAAACTAGGTGCATGCTAGAATTCCTCCCACCATACACAAACATATTGGCAACATCAATATTCTAGGGTAAATGAAATCTATATCATGCTAGATTTTCTTCTATCACAAACATAAGCATATTTCCAATCACAATATTGCAAAGTGAATTAGATATAACATGCTATTTGTACTTTTATCTCAAACAAAAACATGTCACCAATAACAACATTGCAAGGTGAATGAAATCTAACACATGCTAGATTTCCTTCTCTCCCAAACAAAAGCACATAACAATATTGCAGGGTGAAAGAAACATACCACATATTAGATTTGCTTCTAGAACAAACAAGCATATTGTCAAAAATACCTTATGCAAGACAAAAGAAATTCAGTGTGGTAGATTTCCTTCTAGCACAAACACAAACACATAACATTGTAGAGTTTAAGAATCTAGTGCATGCCAAATTTTGTTATAGCATGAACACAACATATTACCAAAAACATTCTAGGGCAATATAAATCTAGCACATGCTATATTTCCTTTTAGCGCAATCACAAGCACATTTCAAATAACATCATTGTGGTGAAGGAAATATGGCGCATACTAGATTTACTTCTAGCACAAACAATTGAATTGCCAACAACAACATTGCAATGTGAAAGAAATCTAGTGCACACTAGATTTCCTTCTAATGCATATACAAACACATTGTCAATAAACTCATAGAAGGGTGAAAAAAATCTAATGTATGCTAGATTTCTTTCTAGCACAAACACAAACACATTAAAACATTTCTAGATAAAATAAATCTAGCACATTGTAGATTTACTTCTAGCGCAAACAAAAGCAGATTGTTAACAACCACATTGCAGTGAAAAAAAAAATCTAGCGCATGCTAGATTTCTTTTGAGCCAAAATTGAAACATGTTGGCAATAAAAACATTGCAAGATGAAGAAAATCTAACACATGTTATATTTACGCATAGCACAAACACAAGCACACAACAACATTGTAGGGTGAAAGAAATCTAGTGTGTTAGATTTGCTTCCAACATAAACAAAAGCATATTGCCAACAACAACATTGCATGGAAAAAGATATCTAGAACAACTTCTATCACAAACACAAGCACATTTCCAATAACAACATCGCAAGGTAAAAGAAATTTAATGCATGTTAGGTTTACATGTAGCACAAATACAAGCATACTATCAACAACATTTCATGCCAAAAGAAACCTAACACATGTTATATTTCCTTCTAACACAAACACAAGCACATTGCCAAGGTGAAGGAAATATAACACGTGCTAGATTTCCTTCTATAATAAACAATCAAATTGAAAACAACATTATTATAGAGCAAAATAAATCTAGCACAACTTCTAGCCCCAACACAAGCACATTTCCAATAATATTGCCAAGGTGATGGAAATCTAACACGCGCTAGATTTCCTTCTATCATAAACAACCAAATAGACAACAAAAATATTGCAAACCAAAAGAAATCTAGCATAGTTTCTAGCCCAAACACAAGCATTTTTCCAATAACAACATTGCAAGGTGAAAGAAATTTAATGAGTGTTCGCTTTACATGTAGCACAAATACAATCATACTACCAACAACAACATTGCATGCCAAAAGAAATCTAGTGCGTGCTATATTTCGTTTTAACACAAGCACAAGCACATGGCTAGTAAGAACATTCCAAGGTGAAGGAACTCTAACACATGTTAGATTTCCTTCTATCATAAACAACCAGATTACAAACAATAACATTGCATTGTGAAAATTCCTTCTAACATGTCAATAAAAATATTGCAAGGTGGAAAAAATGTAAGGTGTGCTAGTGTTGGAAATATTGAGAGGGGGGTTGAATCACTATTTCTTTACAATTGTTATATTATGACAATTCAAATCACTAATTAAACCAAAACACAAGATGTGCAACAATAAAATAATTTTATTAATGAATTTGAGGAATCTAAAAACCAAAGCTTCAACTTGTACAACAAATTCCTTAACTCCTTCAAGGCTTGAACCCTGAATAAGGACTCTAAAATTCAACTACAAATCCAAGCTCCAACCTTGTACGACAACTCAAATTCTCTACGGATCCAACCCTCTTAGTTTGCTTCAATCCCTTAGAGTGACTTCAATACTGCTTCAAGCCTCCATCAAAAACTTCAAATACTTCTAAAAAATGTATCCAAGATAGGTCTGGAAAGTGCTCTCAAATCTACCTCTACAAAAACTTCATGTCTGCTTCAGCAAAACTTTTATGGTTGCACCAACAAAACATTTCTTCGAGTGTTGATCTTCAACTATGCTCTAAGTATGACTACTCCAACAAAACAAGTCTTTAAGTGTTGGTCTTCAACAATACTCCAAGGGTGATTGCTTCAAAAAAACAACTCTTCAATTGTTGGTCTTCAACTATGATTCAAGAGTGCTTGTTGTTTCAACAAAGGCTTGAAGAAAGCTCAATTAATGTCATGATCAATGCACTCTATTGTCAACTCAAAAGATGCTCAAAGTATGTTATCATTTTATCATTCAATGAAAGTGTCTCCTATTCTCTTCATGTGTGCTTGAAAGAATGTCCTTTGATCGATAAGGATTACTTTACTGTTGTTTCAAATCTGACTTGATATGTTGATCAAGCCTCTCAAGGTATAATATTCCTAATGGTAAAATTGAGAGTGATAACAAAAACATGCAATAAACCCAACACAAATATTTTTCAGCAAATGCCCATAAAACAAAAATGCTCCAAACACACCAAAATGGGAAAATTTTAATATAAGATATTGTTGGAGTACAATATAAAAAAAAATGCGCACCTTGGCTTTCACAAGGCAAGCTACAAGCCTCAGGTGGATGTTTTATCAATGCCAAACTGTTGCTACAATTTTCCCACTAAAAATCTGCACTGACCTTGTGATTTTTGCACTGTTGGCTGTGTTGATACCCTGATTACCCCCCTCCTAACTGTGAAAATTAATGAATATTACTTATGCAAAAAGCCTATTGTTAAATCATAATTTACTTCTCCTACTTATACAAGTTATTAATCTGAAATGTTCATTATTAACATTGAAGTAAACACTTTAATGGCCTACACAAATCTAGATCTAAACTGAATACATGCACATAGACAAAGTGACACACAAGATTTTTTGAACTCGAAAAAACCCAATGCGGGAAAATCGATCTTCTAGCTGCTAGAGGGTTTTTATTATTAAGTAGATTTGAAGTATATCAAATATGGGCACCTTATTGGTTAACCCGACAGAGAAAAAATCTATAGCAATACCTCTGTTTCAGAGATGGAAAAATGGATTGATTCACACCCCCAAATAGGATTTACAGAAATCCCTTTTCTGTCTTTAGAAACCCTAACGCAGCTTTGAAGCCCTATGTGTAAGCTCTGCTAGCCTGTGTGTGACTCTGCTCAGGAGAGACCTGCGTCACCCCAGACTGGGTTACATTTTCCCTCTGCTGCCGTAGTTAGGCTTGCGTAAACCCTAATGGCCTCCTGTTGCCTCTACACTGCACTTTTTGGGTCTACATAGCACCTGCATAGCACTGAGCCCTCTGTGTGGTGCAGTTGTTGCTCCCTCTGCACTGCTTATCTGCCTCTTGTTGACTTTTGGCTTGGGATTAGATCATCCCTCTGGCCAATACTACCCCTCGGTGTAGCTAAAACACTTCTGGAAATTCTTAGCAAACCACGCCCTAGAATTCCAGCTTAGTCTCAGTGCTCTGCCTCCGTATGTGTTCTCCAACTGACCCCAAGCCTTTCCTTCATACTTTTCTCGTTGGGAAACCAAAAGCTATGATCTAATCCTGAATCGACGACTAAGATTAAAAGAAAGCTTGATTCGTGTGACTTAAGTAATTTCCATCACATGTTTAAATTGATTACCTTTAATCTTTTAATTTTCCTAAGTCAAACTTAGGGTCCTTAATTAAAAAGATTAATTAATTAATTATCTCTTAAACTGGATGGAATTTCTCAAATCCCTTTCTGGGTCTTGGAGATATCACATACTCTAGTCCCTCCACAAAATTTGGGAGCTAGAGCACATCCGATGTTATCCCAACACTCAAAAATATCAACTATAACTGCTCAAAAAATTCCGATAAATTAGACATGGAATCCTTGTCAAAAACCTAGAAAAACCCAGAAAGGGTTTGCCCTGGTTTTGATGCTCAAAAAATGGCCCCAAATTGCTTGACCCTCCTCTAAGTGCAGAAAAACTAGAACTATGACTGATGTTGGAATGAATGTCCCAAAATGGCTGGAAAAATCTTCTCAATTGCACCCCAAGCCAAGCCCAAGAAAGCCAACTCTCAAAATCCCTTCACAAGCCACCCCACAATTGTGCCTCCACAATGATTGCGTAGTTTCTGGGTAGGATGACATAGTTTCTCCTCCGAAAAATCAGTTTGATGTTTTGTGTTGAATTCTACCCTTGCAAATCTTCCTCCTTTTTCCTAGAATTGACCAAAAATTACTTCAACAATGCTACAACTCCCAACTCCAGCTCTTCCTCCTCAACTCTCTGTGTGGCCTCTTGAATGCGTCTTAGTTGCTCAAAAACCATACTACATGCGTGGCCCTCTATCCAACTCCTGAAACTTATGAAGAATCCTTCCTAGGGTGGTACTTAGAGTCCATCGAAGAAAGGTTGAGCTTCCTCCTTGAGAAACTCTTATGTTGAACAACACTATGTAACTCTGTTAAACAGCTAGAGCAACACTTCAAATGTCAAATTATCAAAAAGCCTCAAATGTTGCTTCCTCTCTCCTATTTATAATTTATGTTCATTTCCTCCATGTGGGTCCCTTACTAAGTAATTCAAACCTCTTCCCTTGGCCATATTATTTCTCTCTCCTCAAGGAGTGCATATTAGTTGGGGAGGTGGCCCCCACATTCCACCAAGGCAAACATTTCGACCCACTTGTCCTATGTTTCCTCTCCAAAATTATCTTAGGCCCCCTAAATTAGCAAAATAGAAAATTTGTGGTACTATTGACAAAATTATTTAGGAAGGGATATTACAGTTCTCCCCTCTCAAATGTTGCTTATCCCCAAGCAACTGTAAAACTGGGTGCTACAAACTCTGCTTGTTTTCCCACGTGGCATCCTGTTAATTGTGAGTTAACATGCTGCACCTCCCGTAGCTTTTGAAGGTGATTTAGAAATTAAAAAACAAAAACAAAAAAAACCTACTCCAAATTTGAAGGTGATTTAGAAATTAAAAATAAAAATAAAAAGAGGCGAAGAAGAAAGAAGCCGACTTCAAATTATGTTTTTATTCTTGCGGGATGGATGTATTAGTTGAATCTTAAAAGCTTTAGGAACAATTGCTTTTATTATTCTTGTGGGATGGATCTATTAGTTGGATCTTAAAGCTTTGGGAACAATTGCTTTATTTACTAGAGTCAGAAACACATCGTTGTTTCACACGCTTGCAAATAAAAAATTTAGTTGAAGGGTCTTCTAATTGAGCTTGGAAGAATGCAGACAACACAATTATATTCTATGATAGTCCAAAGTGCTATTGATTTGGCTAAAAATACAACATTCATAGTAAGACTAAGTATATTGATATGAAGTATCATTTTGTAAGACAAGTCAATGATGATGATGGAATAGAGCTTTAAAAGTCCACGCCCAAGAAAATTGTGTAGACAAAATTACGAAAACAATGTTACTAGAGAACTATGGTGGTTTTTGGCATCTGTTGGTTTACAAAGGGAGGGATGAATGGGCTTGAACAAGTTATCTGATAAATTGTTGTCAAAATGGAAATTGTTGGAATATGACAACAATTAATTTAAAAATAAAAAGGCAGCCCAAGAGATAGTTGGAGTAGGCTGCAAACAGATATTCATAACTTCAAAATCTTTCTATTTGGTACAAATTGCGAAATATAGTTTTAATCATTTTTTCCTTTGTTTTGTGTTGTTCCTAAACTAATGTTAACAGTACAAGCAACCCCATGCAATTGTTACAAACTTCTCAAAGCTATACTGGTCCTAAACTAATGTTTACAGTACAAGCAACTCCATGCAATTGTTACAAACTGCTCAAAGCTATACTCATCAAAGTTTGCACCAATTTGATCTTCAAAATTTTCCTCATTTTTATGCAGGTTTCCACTCTTTTAGTGATCTATTATAGCAGGGGTCAAATGCATTACAACTCTTGTTGGTGCTTAAAACTATCTCAACTCAGTCACCACTCGGATATTTTCAATTTTCATGTTTTTCTTGATACTTTAAAATGGAAAAATGGATATAAACAGAAAAAATATAAGAATAACACTATAAGAATCAAAGGCCGGTACTGCAGTTTGTTTCACAAATTTACAGATGCTACTAACATTCAAATAACTCAAAAGACACTACAATAAGCAGTGAGTTTAGTCAAAGGAAACAAAATTAAAGTTTAGAATTTAATTTGAAACAACATGCAATATTTGTTAAGATTTTCCAACATCAATGATAAGCCTTAAAACTTACGACCTCATTAGAAAGCCCTAGTTTCCAATGCTTATTGCCACTACTTTACCCCAATTAAGACTATCAACCTCTGAAAACTCTATCCACAAATCTCTTATTCAGGATATCCTTCTTCAACTCTATAGAGAAAAAAGGCAGGACTATTACTCCATTTCTTGAAAAAAAAAATTCAAAATAATTTGATAATGGATATCTAAAATTCTAAGCAAAGAAACTGAGTATAAGAATGCAAAAGCTGAACTACAAGCCTCAATCCCTTAAATTGAATCTTATCTGATACAATTTCAATAAAAAATGCAAGAGATGAACTACAAGTCTCAGTCCCTTAAAAAAATTAAAATAGAGAGTACTAGACTTTGACAATGGATACCTGAACAAGGTACCTGGAAAAGATTATCTTTTACCAAATTCCTAACCTGCACAAAAAACTTGTATATTTCACCTCATTTTGCTGAAAAAAATTCAACCACAGTGCCCAGATACAGAATGGAGAAGATTTATGGAAACTGAAAATGTGAAAAAATAAATAAATAAACAAAAGATGGATGGTTCCCTCCAGTTCAATTGCATCTCAAGGCAGTCCAGTTGATGATCAAGCTCACCACATCCATTTCCAACCCTAGTTCCACCATGGTACAAACTACAAGAGAACAAAGACTAAGAGATACAATGGCTAAAAGATGGTTCCTAAGCTAACAAAGTATTGAGAGTGTGTGAGAGAGTGTATTATCAAACTCCATCATGGCAGACAGACTAAAAGATAGTTCCTAAGCTAAACATGTATTATCAGTGATTGTTCCAACTATGAGGCTGTCTCCTTTTGCCCCAATACTAGAATGTAACTGGTAAGTAGGATAGAGTTCATACAGTTTTATTTCAATTCCTTCTTCAACATCAATCTAATGAGCTACGCTTTTGAAGGGTATGTCAGGACCGTCTATTGATAAGGAACATATTTAGCAACTAAGAAGAACATCAGTCGCAAAATGGAGGTAGGTTTAGACTAAGTAAAACATTTTATTGCATTACCTTCAACCAGTCCCTTCAAATGCTGGTAGCCCATAAGCCTCTTCTAGGCTTCAAAACCCACTACACAGCCTCATGATAAAGCAACCCTGACTGTGGCTTTCTTGCTGTAGGTTCTCGGCCTCCAGGACAGGGTTCTTAAGCCCTGTGGCCTAGCTGTAGGCGACCCAAACTAGTGCGGATGGCTTCAAGGAGAATGGCACCTTCACAACAATCCCAAACTGTCATCAAAATCGCCCTTAATAGGTGTGGCTTCTATCTACTTGAACTCAGACCTGTGATGATCATAGAATAATAGATGGAATTAATTCATCTTTTGAGTATTTATAGTTCTTGGGCTTCTATCTACGTTCCAATCTTTGGTTGTGGCTATACAAGAAGCAGACAAGTGCCTGTGAGGATCTAGCAAGAGAAGAAAGGAAGCATGCACGTGATTTACAAATATTTGATTCAAACACTGAGTAAGGAGTAGGGACAGAACATGGTCAAAAAGCATAATTTACAAAGGTTGTAGCTGATGATTTTGATGGTGCATGTGTTAAAATGGACAAGGACATTTTTTCAATAGAAATTATGAATTCTAAAAACATGGAAGAAATTGCACAACCACCTGCATTATTGAAAGATAATCTATCACACAAAGAAAATTGTCCAAATGAACAAATACGAAGAGAAGGCAGCGGGCGTATATCTACTTGAAGGCCTTTCATCATTATCCCAACTTCATGTGGATCAAATTAGAATTCACACAGGGGTCCCAGTTACATGAAAAATGTGGAATAATTTTTTGCAGCTTTTGAATGTTAGAAGACTGCAGAAAGAATAATGATAAAATGGAGGGGAGAAAAATCACCCGTTTGTAGCCAATCTCTTAAGACACAGGTAAGGTGACAAGAGACAAGCAGTAAAATAATGCTTAGGAAATATGATGTGAAGCTGCTTGGGAACACTAGAAAATTTATGGGATTAGATGTAGAAAAACTGGTGATAGAGGAAGAATGCCCAGTGTCAACTTTCACTAGTTCTGAAGGACAAGCTTGTGAATTGATAAACGAAGCTGGTGGAAATATAGAATCTCTTATTGAGAGTGTTGTTAATGAACTATAGTCCCAAAAGTATACTCAGTTGGATAGCAACTCGCAGAGAGCTATGCACACTCACGATCAACATAGTATGGCGCATTGTGCTGATGATCTCCAACTAGGATCCATTTTAGAAAAATGAATCATTTTTACATTTGAAATTGAAGAAACAATCAAACTGCCCTCCAAAAACTTGTTTTCCTCCTTTGACAATTCCATGGGAAGTGTTCTTCAACAAAATTTACATTTTATGGGCAGAGATGCGCTGAAAAGTTAAAACAGATGAGACAATTGTTGAGAAAGAATGCCCATCTGTCTATCAAACAACTCAGTTTGGAAAATTTTCATATATAATTGGTGATCTTCCTGCTGGAGATTACTATATTCACTTAGCAGAGATCATATTCACAAATGGACTATCTAGGATGTGAGGTTTTAATGCCTTTATACATCAGGATAAGATTCTTTCTGAACTTGACATATATGCTCGGGTTGGTTCAAACACTCCACTTGTTTTGATGGATACCCCGGCACAAGTTATTGATGGAGGAACTCTAACTCTTAAATCTGAAGCAGTCACTAGTAGCCCTATTGTATGTGCCAGCTACATTAGAAAGGGCGTTCTTTTCCTTGATTTTCCTCCTGTACTATAACTTCAGTTGAAATGATCTGAATATGATTTCCTGCGAGATACAATGTTCTAGATAAATGACCAATATGAATTTCCACTTCAACTTGACTTGGACAGGGACAACGATGAATATCTTTCTCTAGATGCAGGTGACTTGTTGAAGTTGTTGGATGTATCTTCTGATGAAAACACATTACCAAATACCTATGGTGAACTTCGGCCTCCTCTTGGAAAGAACTGTTTAAAGATAGTGGAATTCATTATAGTCGCACTAAGGATGGGCAGTGAATTTGCTCAACAGGATTTAGTCAAGTTGGGTGCTATTCAAATGATTATACATCTGCTTTTTTATTATCCTTTTAAAAATTCCTTGCATCATCAAGTGGAGAGATTCATAGTGTCATGCTTAGAGAACAATAACACATCTCCTATCAAGAATCTCCTTTAGGATTGTAACTTAATTGAAAATTTTTTGGCAACAGAAAGAAATCCCACTGTTCCTATTGATCAGAATAAGCCAACAAAAATCTTACCCAGGAAAAGTTGCACCAAGAATATGGAACATTGGTCACTTTACACGAATTGAAAACAAGCTTACTCAGTTGGGGATAAATAATATCTTGACACAGTAATTGTTGCGGAGAAACAACGAGTGGACTAATTGGGAAGCAAATGTTCCTTCAAAATGTAATGTAGTGGGGAATGTTGTCTAGTGGACATGCAGACGATCAACAGTACACAAATGGACTATAGCTGGTGATGAAGATGATTTTCATGGCAGAGATTATGATAAGTCAACAATGGCCAATAAACTGAGTCAAGTATTCTGATATGGAATGTTTGATAGTGAAGATGGGGAAGAGGCTCGTGGAGCCATTGGTGAAGACAATGAGGATGCCTTCTTTGATGATGAGTCAGCAGAAGTGGTTGTCTTCTCTCTCAGAATGGGCAGAAAATAGGATGGTGTGAGGCTGAGAGAGACGATGTTCACCAATATAAATTGGTTTTCCCTTCAAGATGACAAGCATACTAACTGGTCAGTGCTGACATCTCTTGTTTCGTCATCTCCCAGAGTAGAGGATGGTTAAACAAACGACATAACGACATCAACTAATGCTGGTGGTAATAGTAGTAGTAATGATGAAATTGTGTTAAAAGATGATGGGAAGTTGGTAGATACAAAAGGAATACTAGTGCCAAACATGAACTTAGGAAAAATGGGGTCAAAGGATATTTAGAGAGTTGGAATATATTTGAATGGTGATGAGAGATAATGCTGTTACAACATGCTAGGATCTATCTATGAATTCTATTTCAGATTGTAGAAAATTAACTAGAGGGCTCTTCCAAGGGTGCTCCACGTACATATGCATGGAAACAAAGAGGTGACCTTTCTATAAACTAGGATCTACCCTACCTTTCACTTAGATGATAGCAATAAATCATCCAATTTAATAACAAGAATCAACAAGGGAAAAGCATAGGAAACACCTCAACAGACATCCTTGTTTAGATGGCAGATTTTTCCCTTTAATCAAAGCCCTTTACAGTAGAATTTAAGTGTAATTTCCAATCAATATAAACAACAATATGGATTGTAGCCCTTGCTGATGTGGCATGCCTCCACATATTTGCTTGTGCCTAGGGAGATGTGAAATATTCTCTCAAGCAAAAAAATATGCATGAAACTGTCTAGATAAAGGATTCAAAAGGTGCCCCCAAATATGTGACGTAACACCTCAAAAGTTCCCCAAATATGTGAAGTAACACTTCAAAAGATGATTCATAATAAAGAAAAGGAATAAAGAGAAAAAAAATGGCTATCAAGCCAACCTCCTCCATATGGAAGCTGCTTGAGTAGGTCTTCAATGTGGATCAAGGCCTCATACAACATGAGGGGTAAGAGGCTCAATCAAAAGAACAGTAGGAAGAACCTGGCCAGTTTAGGATCTAGAAGATTACATTTATTATTGGAAAGGAAATGTGTCATGAGGTGAAGGAGATCTTGGTAGGCCTGGGCAATGATCTCTGTGATTTGTATGGCTATGTCATGGATTTTCTAAGTGGATTAATTATTTAAAGGAAATGTTATTGTAGGTTTTACTAAGCACTTTGAAATCGATACTCAATTAAGCAGACTCCTCATTGATAAACTGGGAAGATCTTGAAGGCATCTACATTCAGTAAGCCATTGGATTAATACTTTCATATTCAACGAGAAGCATTCTTTTTGGAGTTTTAATACATCATAGGCAATCTTTCAAGCATATTTACATTGAGAAATCTGCATTATGCTGTACATAATTCCATATGGCTCAATTTGTATGGAGGGCTAGACAGTGTCCAAATTTGAATGTGGATGGTGTGGTATTGCAATACTGATTTTGGGGTTTATCGCCTTGGTTGGTATTGTAAGTCATAGTTGGACTCTACCATCTTCTGACAGAGTCTAGCATGATGAAATACTAGCAAAGCTGGTTTTGCCTTTCTTTTTTGGTGAAATAAGAAGACACTAGGAATCTATGGTTAGCTTTATGTCTTGATGTGGAACATTTTTCGGAAGGGGCAGAGGTAGCCAATATAAAATTGATACTTCTAGTATGGGATATCCTTAATTTAATGTATTCATTATGTGTACTCGATTCTGTTGTTTTATTTGTTTTTCAGCTCACAATTATATTCAAGGTGTATGTTGTATTGTTTGTCATCTACTTGTAGTTACATGGAAAGCACTTAATTGCATACTAAATTCTAGTGATGTAATCATATTATTAAAACTAAGTCCCCAAGGTACGCAAATGATTTATTCTGACAATTTTCAAATTATAATTTTGAACCATGTGAGGCCTGCCAAGCTAAAATGCATGGTATTCAAATGTCTCTTAAAATTCGAAATAATAAAATCAGGGCTCTGGCTTTGACAGGATGAGTAGCTAAAACACGAATGTTAGAAAGAAAATTTTGCACAAAGATGCAGTGCCCAGTGGTTGATGAATTTTCCTTTGCAATCTTGATCTCTCTCTGCGTAGCTTGTAAAAAAAACCCAAATTGAATAGTGTTGAAATCAAAAGAATAAATCACAGCAATAAACCCCTGACAAAGAGACCCTAATTCCTCATTGTCGTCTAAGAAACAACAAAAAATCTGATATTCATGAAAAGATTAACTATTCAGGAACTGGCACTAGATGTCAACTCCATCTCCATCCCAACAATGATGATTGCAAACCATTCTCCTAATGCTCTGCAATACGACTGATCCTAGGGCTTCCCTCACAGCCATGGAGGTTTTGGGCTCGCCCCAAGTTCCTCCACCTATCCTCCTCTGTCCCCTGCTGATGCATTCAACTTATTGTTGGCTTCGATGCCGAAGAAGAAGAAAATTGAAGTAACCAAGTTTTTGAAAAAGATGGATGATATTCTAGAAATCTCTCTTCCCCCTGAGGGTCTAATCCAGGTAGCTTTGTCTCTGGCAGATCGCGCTCTCGTGGGACAGTTCACAGGTCTCTGCTCCCTCCCCAAAAACCAAGGAGAACTAGGTCGTCAAGAACTGGATGTCGTTGATCAAGAACAATGTAACCTCATATTTCTTGGGGAGAGGCTATTTTCTGTTTGAATTCATCTCAAAAGAGGATAAAGACCTGATCTTTCAAAATGGACCCTACTTCATGGGTCCTCAAGGCTTGTATCTCAATAAGCGGACACCATATTTCGACCCAGCAGTTGATGTTCCAAATGTTGTTCCTGTGTGGGTTAGGTTGCCGAATCTCCCAGTGCATTTATGGAACTGGGATTCGCTGAAGCACATAGGAAATGCCCTAGGTAAATTTATTGACTGGGGAAATAACAAGGACCAATACGACTGTTCCAGAATATGCGTTGCGGTATATCTAGAGGTGGGCCTTCCAAAGGCAATAAAAATCAATGTAGACAGTTGGAACCATGTGCAAAAGCTAGATTATGAGCAACTTTCCTTCAAGTGTCGAAAATTCCATGTCTATGGTCACTTTGCTAGGGGTTGTTCGAGTAATGGAGAGGTGGAGAAAGGGAAGGAGGAGGGTTGGAACCAGGTCAAGCGGACAAATACCTCCCATAAATCCCACAAATATGGTGTCCCGAATGGTAAAGGCCCTCAGCCGGCTTCTATTCTTCAAACCCCTCCCTCGAATGGTCAAGAAAACAAATTCGGGGCCCTAAGTTCAGCAATAGAGGACACCTAGGAGATCAAGATGTATAAGAAAGGATCCCGAGACAAAGAGACCCCTTCAAGCTCGAGGCAAGGAGAAAATGCCGCAGATAGATCTAAAGAAAAACATGCAGAAGTTGAGGAAGAACAATTATCGGAGGATTCAGAGGAGGAAGGAGAAATAGGGGATTCACAAACTTTGGCTAGAAGTCCACAAGAGGTCGTAAGTCCGCCAATGAAAATAGAGAACAGGAAAGCTACAAAGATAAGCTCCAGGGAAGTCAACCAACCCTCGAGAAACTCTTGGCAAAAATGCCAAAGATGACAAGAAATCAGACTCAGGGCTCCAAGGGAGCTCATCACACCCAAAAAGGTATGTGATGAAGGTTGTCTCCTGGAATTGCAGGGGTATGGGGAGCAGAGTTAAAGAAGAAGCCATAAGAATTATTCTAAGGATAGAAACCCCAGACATACTTCTCATTCAGGAAACTAAAATGGAGGACAAAGACTTCCTCCAAATAAGTAAGAAATTTTGGAATAAAGGTGGAGGACAAGCAGTCTTTGCTTGAGGAGCCTCGGGTGGGCTAGGTACTCTCTTGAATATTAAAAAATTCCCAATGGTCAAAGAGATCCTAAACACTCACTAGCTGTTCTTGAAACTTCAGCATCTTGACACAAAAGAGATCATTTGTCTCATCAATGTGTATGTCCCAGTAAATGCAGGGGAGACAAAGGCTTGCTGGGACTCCATCAGAAATATGATAGGAATGGAGAATCTGGAAAATACCATCATTGTTGGCGACCTTAATCTCACCTTTCTTTTGTCAGAGAAGTGAGGAGGCAGCATCGTAAGGGATCCGGTGAGGGAATGGGTGGAGGAACTCATGCAGGACTGGGACTTGCTCGACATCAAGCCCTCTATTGGTAAGTACAACTGGTCAACCAAAAGAGTCGGTCCGAGGCATATTGCTGCAAGGTTAAATATATTTCTCGTTCAGAGTTATTTTCTCCTATTAGGATTAGGGACTAGAATGCACATTCTCCCTTGCAACGTTTCTAATCATAAAGCATAATTATATCTACTCATTAACATTTCCTTAAGGATGTCCCAAGGAGAAATATTTTTTGAAAAGAATCAATAAGTGCTTTGTAATTCAATATTTGCAATTGTTCTAGCAACTGGTGTCCCTACAGTTCTCCTGGAGAAGAATGATCCCAGACTCCCTCTTGTTTGATGATTTACATGCTACTGAAGAGTTTCTATTCTCATATTCAAAGTGAATGAATAATTTGCCACAAGAATTTATGACTATCCCATCATAGCAGATAGTCAGATCCCGTAGAAAGGCCATTAGATTCCTAAATAATTTTCCCAGTTCTTTCACTCTCTTCTTTTAACAGAAAATTCCTTCTTTGGATAAGATTGAATGAATAAATTCCTCATAGGTATTTAATCCAAAAACATATGATGATTTAAAGAATCCACAAACTTCAATCGAATCTTTTTTCTGTGGATTGATTGAAAGAAAGAGAACCATTATCTTGGAAATTTTAACAGAGTATACTTGTGGCTTTTTCGTGGTCGCACTACATTGTTTAAGTGTTATTATTTAGTAATCTTGTCCTTCCTATCACTAGCCCCTTTCGATGGTGGCCATTATGTATATTTTTCCTTGTATCAGAGACTGCAATTTAAACTATTTGCACAACTTTTCTGAGACATATAGACTACTACAGTTTCAGTGAATGCTCAAGTGAATTTTCATTTCATAAATTACAATGTTTTCAGTTACAAATAATGGGTTTTTCTGGTATTCGATTCTTTCTCTATTTTTTTTTAAATTAGCAGTATGAATTTCCTTCTATTTGTTCGTTTATTTCCCAAAAAAAAAAAAAAAAGGTTTATGATCTCTACATGGAATCGAGTTCTCTGCCCAGCCCTCGACTGCTTTTGCACAGAGATGATCTTCATGACCTCATCCTTCAACTGGGGACCCAGGATGGCCTCCACAATCTTGTCCTCCTTAACCGCCAAAGAGAAGAGATAGCTTTGCTCGAGAAAACGGATTTTTCCTTTTATTTACCAGGCAATCAGTGTATTCCTGGAATGGAGATTTTGAGAACCTTCCACAAATCAGGTGTCAAAAATCCATAAGTCCTTAATAATAAATATACATTCAAAAGTTGCCTTGACAAAATTTCTTAGAGTTTTGGTCGACTCTCAATTTCTGGGACAGAATCCGATTTTTGGAGACCAAGTTTGGTGGCACGAAATCTGAGGAAATCTAGACTGTTTGACTATAGCGTTGACCACATCTTTGACTGCATGTTTGACCAGTGCATTGACTAGGTTTGACCGATAATTTCAGGACTGTGCAACTGAGAATTTCAGGACTGTTTGACCAAGTTTGACTGAGAATTTCAAAAGAAATCCCTGAATGGTCAAAATGCCTAGAAATTTCATTTTGGAAGTCTTCCACGATGAAATGGATCTGATCATGATGGAACTCCACTAGCCATTTAGCTGCTTAGCCATTTCATGGACCACATTCCTCTATGGATGATCATCAAGGCTTGGATACAGGAGGTAGGGGAGTCTCAGATGGATTTGGAAAACTACTGGTAGCTTGACCATGGGATTTTTTTTTGTTTTTTTTTTTTAATAAAGTTGCCTTTGATGAAAGTCTTTGCAGCAGTCCTCAGTACATATAAACACCTTAGTTTGCTTCTCCTGGTGGTATGAGAAACTCTCACCAAAGAGAAATGCACAGTTATGTTTCCTTGTGTGCATCAAGTTCCCTGAGATATCCATGCAATATTGGACTTTCCACAAACATATTTCTTATTCTCTCACTCACTTTATCTATCATAGGCCTGAGAAATTTTACAACCCTTAGGGGCCAGAAAAGCATGTCTGAAGTTTAACTTGTCCAAAGACCTTAAAGAATAAGTTCTAATTGGGGTTGGAAAAATAATGTTTATATAACTTGTAAGGAACCTCTCTCCTTAGAGCCTATGGGAGGAAAATTTTCTTCCATCCAGATAAAACGTAAATGTTATCAAAGAATAAGGGAATCTATAAGACAATGCCTCCAGAATATCCTTTTCAGTCAAGCACTTCAAGTCAGGGTGGCCACACTCGGTAATCATCTGAAAGTTGTCAATAATCAAAGTGCCAAAGGGACATAATTGCAGGGCCATCATCCACTAGCTTAAAATACATGATAGGCCTAGATTTTTTTGGGGCCCTATATTCAAAATAAGGCTTGAAAAGAGAATCTCCACTATCAAATCAACCAATGGTAGGCTTAAAAGATGAAATTTAGAAATAATTTACTTCTCATTTCTCTCTACGAAAGAATTTTCAATTGCAAATACTAAGTGAGGAACATCAATGCAACCCTGTCTTGGATTCATCTCACAAACTTTATGAAGCGCAAAGAATACTGTGTGACTAGTTATTGAATTTGGGTAAGCTAGCTGCTACCCTCTCAAACATGAAAAATGATGATGGTAAGAAATGGGATTAGATAGATTCCAGAGTTAATTTTATAAAGCTACTTAGTATTTTGTCAATCCAAAAATTTTGCAGAGGTTTACAAAGAATCCATCATAGAGCAATCATTGAGAACCAACTTAAACAAAGGTATTAACAAGTTTATACGCAAGGTCAATGATTCCAAAGTGACGATGAGCTGGAAGCCTATCACTCTGTTAAATGACTCATGCAATAGTCTTACCAAAGCTTAGCACTCATAATCAAGCATATTCTCATGATTATTATCAAACCTAGGCAGACTTGTTTCATTAAAGGTCAATTCATCATAGATAATGTTATTGTAGCCTGTAAGGGCATGGAATGCCCTAGTAATTGAAAGCAAGGCATGTAATCTAGATGCAAAAATTCAAACGATCCATAGGATATATACAATGATAATGCGACATTTATGTCTTTGGAGTTGAAAGTTTGAAGCCAAATCACATGTCAAAAATATCTTGGAACATGTTAAAGAGTTTTTGAAAATCTAAGTAATTGTCGGAAGGCCATATGTGTATGCTAAGTCATCTGTTCTGGTCTTCAATGTTTAATTATTTTCTTTTCTGAAATAGGAGACCTGGTTATGGAATCCTATGCACTTTGTGTATCACCTTCATTAATTAAACAAAGAGGGAAGACTATAAACCAATACAAAAAAATTATTTTCATTTCTGAAATAGGAGACCTGGTTATGGGTCCTATTATATTTATGCACTTTGTGTATCACCTTCATTAATTAAACAAAGAGGGAAGACTGTAAACCAATACAAAAAAACAACAATCTCTCAATAAAATATGAAAAAAAATGCAACCTGAATAACGCAGCAACAAAGCTCATTCAACGCAACAACAACTTAAAATTGACGGATATCGAATTCAGAAAGGTATGCAACTCCAACTCCATATTGAATCCTAAAAAATGTGGATGGGGTTCAAAATTGCTCACCTGGAAAAAATTGCCACTTGGTGGGGGCTTAGGTGATGAAAATTATGGTCGCTGTCATTGCCTCCCTACAGAAAATCCTCTGCTATCTAGTTTCTACCCTGTGTTCAGCGATGCAGTTTCCATACTGGAGGAATTTTCTCCATGCACTGATTGCTAGGTAAATGAAATCCCCTTGATGCATGCATCTGGGCATTGTGATTATTATAACTAACAACCCCCGCTGCTAATGCCCTCCTCTTCCCATAGGACCACGTATTACTGGATACCTCGAACTATAGGAGGCCTCGAAATTAGTTGTTGGGAACTGTGACTTACTACTAAACCTGCTAATTTGGTCTTTTTGTACCTTATCCAGCTTTAAAGGCTTGCTAAAACCTCACTATTAAAAGAAAAATTCTGAAGGTTTAATGGTGAAATGTGTTGGCCGGATAAATTGTTCTTGCGGACAAGACCGATCTCCCTAGTACTAAAAGCATCTAGCAACAAACAACCAAATAAACTAATCTTTCTCTAAGCATATACGATCTACGAAAAGCTCTATAGAAGTGTTAACGATTTACCGTTTGTCCAGTGCTTGTTTGAAGTTGTCGTTGTCCCTCGCGCACTTGAAGGAGTTTTCCTCGTAAATCTGCAGTCACAAACAAGCAAAATATTACATAGCACCTGTATAGAAATCATCATAAACCATGCTTATCATAGTGATCAAGTAATCTATGAAATAAACCATCGATTGAAAGCTTATTGAGAAAAATGAGTATATTTGTATTAATTTCAAAAAAAGAAAATCCTTACAACCAGAGCCTTGATGTTGCACAGGAATTTCCGGGGTCCAAAGCAGGAATCTCATTTACTTTGATAAGCTCTGCACTCCTCAATCAAGACAAATAGAGGTATGTAATCTCTCCTCACAAAATTCTTAGTTAACTGAGTCTGAATCTCAACAGCACTTAACCTCAAATCTTCTTAAGCTTGACCTCCCTTTGAGGCTACCGAATGCCTCTTTTTATAGTGGAAAAGAGGAGGTTTTCTGTTCCAAGTATAAAGGGATAGAATCCTCCTTCAAAGGGATAAGCTCCTCACATCAAGGGGTTAGCTCCATAAGGTAAGGGATTCATGCACCTCACAAGAGTGGTTCTGCCACCGCAAGATCCATTCTAGAAGCTTCCAGAATTTACTTTAATTGAGATTTTTGGAATTTACTTGCACCTTTTTGATCTTACAGGGGTCCGCACCTTTAACACAGATGAAGTGCGTTCAGGTACGCAAGAGAGCTGAACATTAGGTGTGGGACCGCAGGAAAGATAGAGAGAAAGTGCGACACCAAAGTTTAGGAGATTTTTAGGAACTTTTCTCTAATTTTCAAGGCTTGACATGAGGAACTGATATGTTAGACTTGCAAAGGGAGAAGTATGAGTGTTAATGAGCTCATACAGTTAGGAGAATGTCTGGATGATAATTTTTAGTGTAACAGATTGCCCCCTAAAGTGCAAAGTCTGGAATAGATGAAACTGAAGTCTGTCATATATGAAGAGTGCAGTACTTTATCATTTTAGGGATCATCCTATGGACACCCCAGTCGGAACCTGTAAAAACATTCAATGCAAAATATATATATGTAATCATATCATCGCTAAGGTAGGCATTCCCATACTCAGATCAAAACTAACTAGAAACTAATCTAAACTGTTCTGATACAGGAATGATTTTCAATACACCAACAGTATAGACATATGTAGACACAGCATGGACGCAACCATCTGTTTGTGAATAGTCTACTGTATAATTGATAACAAAATTCCTTGCAGCCTAGATGGTAGAAACTAGATCTAGGGTCTTGATTTTCGCATCTCGAACTAGTACGAGTCTATCCATGCGATTAAATGTGTTGAAGTCGAACATGGTAGAAACCACTTGATTACCAGTCAAAGATGTAAACTGTTAACAAGTGTGAGAGTAACCACCAGTAATGTCAATGGCTCTCAAAGTACCCAGTACAATCCATGAAATGTGAATGAATGAGCTGAAGTCGAACATGTCACAGAATCATTCGATCGAAGGTCAATGATGCAACCTATCGTCGAAGGCAAGAAACCTGCGATTGAGGCATGCAGATTTCAAGGTACTAACGATTTCTGGATCAACTTCCTAGATAATGAGCTGTCGTCGATAGAAAGTGATCTATCATAGGAAAGCCCACAACACGAAATCATAGATCAAGTTTTGAAAATATATTGGCAAGGACTGACTCAGGGATGGTCAAAATGGATGACAGATATTTTGCAAATGAATGGTTTATTTGAATTGTCCTCTTGAACACATAACGACACTGCAGATGGATTTGTGACAATTAACATAAAGCTAATACCTAGAAACTGGCTGAAGACTTTCAATGTGGTTTGATTAACTGTTAGGTAAAGGATTTCCCAACCCAGGTGATTGAAAGTGTCGTGTCCAAGAGTGGTTGACTGAATTTCCAAAAAATCAAAATACAAAAAACACACTCATTTTTCTCTCTTTTCCCCCACCATTTTTGGCAAGTACCTCTTTATTTTTGACAAGCTTGAGGAGGATAACATTTGCTTGTTTATAAGCTCATCCTTCAGATGAGTCCAACTTAGTTTAAGATTCGAACCCTAAGGAGTGGTTCGTTCTTGTTAAAAATTGAACAGGTCCTTTACTGTTAAATTTTAACGAGTCCAGTATAGGAGAAACTCGGTGTTTTTCAATTTTAGGGAGTCAGAAGAAAAACTTAAGTAGACTCCATTGGTGTAATTTTTCGTAAATTTAGTCTCTTGGGCCCGAAAAAGGATAAAATAATGCGGGAGAGAACTCTATTGACCGTAATTAGTCAACGTATACCTTTTTCGTAAATAGTCCATTTCAGTCCGTAAAAGGGGTAAAATTATACTGAAGGGATGATCATTCATTTACTTTAACGAGTTCGAATAATCAAGTGCTCGACAATCTTTTCATGTTTAGAGAGTCTAAAAAGGGCTTAGAAGAGGACTCCAAGGTTTCTCTTTTTCGTAATTTTCAAGAGTCCGAAAAAGTGATAAAAGTATACTCAGTAGTTTCTCTTTTTCTGTAAATTTTAACGAGTTCAAAAAAGGGATAAAAATGTACTCATGGTTTTCAATTTTTCGTAAGTTTTAACGAGTTCGAAAAAGGGATAAAAATGTACTCATGTGGCCGACTTTCAATTTAATTTACGAGCAAGAAAAGACGGAAAGAACTCGACATTTTCATGTGTTTTACGAGAATGAAATATAGCAAAACAATCTCGAGATTTTCATGAGTTTAACGAGTCTTGAAAATAACCAAAATTGACTCAAGATAGGTTTCATTTTTACAAAATCTTGAAACATAGAAAAACTATGCTTCGAAGTGGTTTCATTTTTACACAAGCTTGAAACAGAGAGAAAACTGTGCTTGATGCCCCCTAAGCGTAACTGCTAGAGCGCATGCCCCCCCAGCTTCATTTCATTCAACTAAGTACACTAATGGTAATAATAGCTGGATGGAATGAAGGTTCATTTACGAGATCATATGAAAGACCCGACATAAAACTGTAAGAAAATTATGCAAAAAATAACCTAAATATATGACTTAACATTTACGAGATCTAGTCAAAGACTTGACTCAATTAGGGGAGGATTTGTTTCATTTTTTAACGAGCTTAACACAAGAAAAGAACTATGCTCATGGCAACATGTTTCATTGTTTAATGAGGTTGACACAGTAAAAGGAACTTTCCTCACCTACATGTTTCATTTTTTAAACGAGGTTGACATATAAAAAACTGTCCTCAAATCTACTCTCTACAATCTACCTATATAACCTACTTATTCATTTTTTAATGAGGTTGACACAAGAAAAGAACTATCCTCATACCTGATTCATTTTTTAACGAGGTTGACTCAATAAAAGAAACTATCCTCTGACCAACTGATTCATTTTTTAACGAGGTTGACACAAGAAAAGAACTGTCCTCATACCTGATTCATTTTTTAACAAGGTTGACTCAATAATAGGAGCTATCCTCTGACCAACTGATTCATTTTTTAACGAGGTTGACACAGGAAAAGAAATATCCTCATGCCTGATTCATTTTTTAACGAGGTTGACACAGTAACAGGAACTATCCTGAGAAACTACTTATTTCTAATCTATCAATCTACTCTCTACAATCTACCTACTGATTCATTTTTTAATGAGGTTGACACAGGAAAAGAACTGTCCTCATCACCGACTGATTCATTTTTTTAACGAGGTTGACACAGTAAAAGGAACTCTCCTCACCAGCCACTGATTCATTTTTTAACGAGGTTGACACCGTAAAAGGAACTATCCTCAAAGACATGTTTCATTTTTTTAAAGAGGTTGACACAGTAACAAGAACTATCCTCAAACTCACTGATTTCTAATCTATCTTTCTACTCTCTACAATCTACCTACTAATTCATTTTTTAATGAGGTTGACACAGGAAGAGAACTATCCTCATCGTCGACTGATTCACTTTTTAATGAGGTTGACTCAGTAAAAGAACTCTCCTCACTGATTCATTTTTTAACGAGGTTGACACAGTAAAAGGAACTATCCTCAGAGACACCTGTTTCATTTTTTAACGAGGTTGGCACAGGAAAAGGAACTTCCCTCATAGAAGCTTGTTTCATTTTTTAACGAGCTTGACACAAGAAAAGGAACTATGCTCTCGACTAAATGATTCATTTTTTAAACGAGGTTGACACAGTAAAAGGAACTATCCTCACCAGCCACTGATCATGGATTCCAACTGGAAGAAACACATGTCAATGGACACACCTTGATCATGGCTTCCAAGAGGTCTTCATCAGATGGAAGAACAGTCCTCTAGAAGGAACACATGTCAAGGGACTCAAAAGGGATAAGAACATCGCATTCAAAAAATTCCATAGAGTTTTCCATGTCAATTATCGGATCTAAGCCAAAAGAAGACGAGCAAACCGTGAGAGGCTCACTTACATCGATAACTGAAAACATGGGACTAGCTGCCACATAATTAACCCATGGTGGGGCAGATACCACTTTAATATCAGGAACATTTAGGGGTGTCATATTATTGGTAGTCGAAACAAGAATAGGGAATGAAAGATGGTCTACAGTCACAATATTGCCATTGTGAGGGAAAGACATCATGCGAAAGAGTGTCGATACAACAACTTTCATTGCATAGACATAGTCTCGCCCAAGGAGTAAATTTAAATCCAAGGGACCTCGAACTACCATAAGATCAATACAGACAGTTTTACCTTCCAAAGTAATAGAAAACTTAGTAAGGATCCCTAAAGGTTCACTAATGGTTCTGTTAAATGCTTTCAGTTTCTGCATAATAGGCACAAGCTGAGGGGAACCCAAAGCTTTCCAAGCAGTTGAGGATAAAATACTAACAGAAGCACCATCATCTACCTGTGTGCGGTGTATGTCCCTACCACCCAATTTCACAATGATTTGGAAAGGGATGGAGGGAGGAAGATGAGGTTCTGTCAGTCTATTCCAATCAAAGGAAAAGACCTCAGTACTTGGAGGGGGTTTTGTAGAAACAGGTGAAATTCCCCCCGGCGTAGAAGAATCTGATGTAACAAGAAGAACCTGAGCAGTATGAAGTTCACTCTCTACAGAAAGAATGGGATCGACCGAATGTGAAATCGAATCGACCACTTGATCACCTAACGGATCATCAACCTGATTGATATGAGTTTCACTCTCCAATGGAAGCGTGGGATCGACTGTACTTGAAATTAGATCAATCACTCCGTCAGTTGACGGTAGGTTGGGAGAAATTTTACGGTAACCAGTTGGAAATTCTTGCAGTGGAACAGTAAGGTTTTCCAACAATTTTGAGGCTTCATCCATGTGAGGGAAAATGTGAGTTTGATGACTCCCTTTGCATAAATTACAAGGAAACCTAACTTTACCCTTTTTCCCAGGAACCTGACTATCACTGGTTGATGGATCAACGTAAAGTTGATGAGATTTTTCTGACCATACTTCCAAGACCTTTGGAATACCAAGACAATTGATAAGGAAGTGGTCACCCTTACAAAGCCTGCAAGGGTATTTGGGTTTACGATGCATGTTGGAGGTTTCCTCAACACAACTAACACTTACAGCCATGGTTGGTTGGCTGAATTATTTCTTATCTTGCTTCTTCTTCTTCTTCTTCCCTTTCTTCTTCTTCGTCACCTGGTTACTAGCGTCAAGGCTTTTACCAAGCGAAGAGGAAGAAATGGACAAAGAAATATTAGGCGAAGAAGGTAAAGGGTCAACAGAAGGTTGGTGACGTTGAGATGGTGAAATCTATGAAGCATTCGGTTGAGGTGGAACAATTGGAGTTTTCGGGGCCAACGAAGTTGAAAATAACCATATCGGTAAACCTATTGTAAATCCAGATAATGACAATGTAGCCATATAAGGAGGACCAACATTTCCAAAGAAGGAAAAGTACTATGATTCTCGTTAAGAGGGGTTCCTTGGTTGCTAAATTCCGGAACAGTTGCAATTATATTCAACTTCAGTGAATTTTATTAACAATTTAAAACTAAAATTAACAATTCACAATTCACACCTAAAAATTAAAATTTAAAATTCACACCTATGGTCTCTAAAAGTAAAAACAAACAAATTAACACGCGCTATCAAATCTAGGAGTCAAACCACACACAAACAGTAACTTCCCATACTAAAAACACTAGTTGGTGATGAAATCCAACATCGTAGAATTTAATACAGAAAGGGCGGTTGGAACAGTTACCCCGACAACCTGCTTAATGAAACAGACTGGCACAAGTTTCTTCACAAACCCATCTCGTGTGAAGAGAACCCCCCAGAGAGTCCAAGTGAGTCTAGTCGACGTCTGCTCCAGGTACAGTGAGATCTTTCCTTCACCGTCACCTTAGGAAATAATCTTAAGTTTGTGGACACTAAGGTTACCAATAGTAACAAATATAAATAGGGGAACAGTCTACGATCCGATCCCATGCACAAGGGCAGAGTAACAAAGCTCAATCCCCTTGAAGGTTCCTCGACATGGTTAATCCGAGGTTTATCGTTTGTAATGTGCGCAAAATATTCTATCTTCCCCAATGAAATAGAATTGATTGTCTCAAAGGTTCGAATATGATCTCGTGATTGAATTCTTTAAGAGAAGCTTCCCAGATTATACAAATTACAATTGGATTTATTTCCTACCACAAGATTTATCTACTTGTTTGTTTTAGCTGCTTTGGAAAGTTAACTACAACCTATTCCAAAGCACTAATCCTAAGCTAGATTGGTGGAAAGAGACCTAAAAATGTAAAAGTTACTAGATGAATTTTAATTAAGCGCTGTGTTATTTAGGTTGTTATTACTCAAAAGGGTAAATGGATACGAAACCAATGGTGTTATGACCCAACCCAAAACTAAATGCAATCGAATATGATAATGTAATCTTTTCAATTCGATGAATCCTAACTAAAGTAAGGAGAGAGTTTCCATACACTTCCAGCAATGCAAAAAATTGATCACTAAGAGAAAATATAACAAATTCTCTAATGCACTAATTTCATCAAGAAAAACTAATGCAAATCAATCCCAAAACAATTTTTATATTTTTGTGTTTTTAAAACAAGCATAAAAACATCTAAATTTAAATCAAAGAAAATTGATCTAAATCTAAGATTGATTTTTCAATCGTAACCACAGTTTGCACTCATGCATTAATTCACATATATATATGCACTGTATCTATAATATTTTTTGTCTGAGCTGAAAAATGAGAATTCTAATTGTGCAAATGTGATCTATGCAAGAGAATTATCAAACACAAGATGATTCTAATGTAATCTAAGAACCAATCAAGTTCAAGTCAAGAAAATTGGGTGAGAGTTCCAAAGATCAAAAAACACTCAAAGGCGATTAACACTCATGTTACAAATGGCCTCCCAAATTTTAGCTTTCTTTTTTGGTGAAACAAGAAGACAATTAGGGAACATGTTGACATTGATATTCCTTGATGTAAACATTTTTCTAAGCAAAAGTAGGTAGCCAATATAAAGGAAAGATATCAGTATGGATATCCTTAATTTAATGTATTCATTGTGTGTACCGATTATGCTGTTTTATTTGTTTTTCACCACAATTATATTCAAGGTGTATGTTGTATTGTTTGTCACCCTACTTGTAGTTACATGGAAAGCACTTAATTGCATACTAAATTCTAGTGATGTAATCATATTATTAAAACTAAGTCCCCAAGGTACGCAAATGATTTATTCTGACAATTTTCAAATTACAATTTTGAACCATGTGAGGCCTGCAAAGCTAAAATGCATGGTATTCAAATGTCTCTTAAAATTCGAAATAATAAAATCAGGGCTCTGGCTTTGACAGGATGAGTAGCTAAAACATGAATGTTAGAAAGAAAATTTTGCATAAAGATGCAGTGCCCGGTGGTTGATGAATTTGCCTTTGCAATCTTGATCTCTCTCCGCGTAGCTTGTAAAAAAAACCCAAATTGAATAGTGTTGAAATCAAAAGAACAAATCAAAGCAATAAACCCCGGACAAAGAGACCCTAATTCCTCACTGTCATCTAAGAAACAACAACAACTCTGATATTCATGAAAATATTAACTATTCATGCACTGGCACTGGATGTCAACTCCATCTCCATCCCAACAATGATGATTGCAAACCATTCTCCCAATGCTCTGCAATTCGAATGATCCTAGGGCTTCCCTCGCAGCCATGGAGGTTTTGGGCTTGCCCCAGGTTCCTCCACTTGTCCTCCTCCATCCGCTACTGATGCATTCAACTTACTGTTGGCTTCGATGCCGAAGAAGAAGAAAACTGAAGTAACCAAGTTTTTGAAAAAACTGGATGATATTCCAGAAATCTCTCTTCCCCCTGAGGGTCTAATCCAGGTAGCTTTGTCTCTGGCGGATCGCGCTCTCGTGGGACAGTTCACAGGTCTCTGCTCCCTCCCCAAAAACCAAGGAGAACTAGGTCGTCAAGAACTGGACGTCGTTGATCAAGAACAGTGTAACCTCGTATTTCTTGGGGAGAGGCTATTTTCTGTTTGAATTCATCTCAAAAGAGGATAAAGATCTGATCTTTCAAAATGGACCCTACATCAAGTGGGTCCTCGCGTTCGTATCTCAACAAGCAGATGCTGATTTCGACCTGCGCTGATGTTCAAATGTTGTTCCTATGTGGGTTAGGTTACTTAATCTCCGCTGGCATTGGCCGGAAATCGGGATTCGTCAAGCACATAGGCAATGCCCGGGGTAAATTTATTACCTAGAACAACAAGGACCACGACGACCGTGCTGGAATATGCGTTGTGTAGATCTAGAGGGGTGGGCCTTTCGTAGGCAATAAAATCAATGTAGACAATGGGACTCATGCAAAAGCTAGATGATGAGCAACTTTCCTTCAAGTGTCGAAAATTCCATGTCTATGGTCACTTTGCTAGGGGTTGTTCGAGTAATGGAGAGGCGGAGAAAGGGAAGGAGGAGGGTTGGAACCAGGTCAAGCGGACAAAAAACTCCCATAAATCTCGCAAATCCGGTGTCCCAAATGGTAAAGGCCCTCAGCCGGCTTCTATTCTTCAAATCCCTCCCTCGAATGGTCAAGAAAACAAATTTGGGCCCCTAAGTTCAGCAATAGAGGACACCCAGGAGATCGAGATGTATAAGAAAGGATCCCTAGACAAAGGGACCCCTTCAAACTCGAGGCAAGGAGAAAATGCCGCAGATAGATCTAAATAAAAACATGCAGAATTTGAGGAAGAACAACTATCGGAGGATTCAAAGGAGGAAGGAGAAATAGGGGATTCACAAACTTCGGCTAGAAGATCCACAAGAGGCCGTAAGTCCGCCCATGAAAATAGAGAACAAGAAAGCTACAAAGATAAGCTCCAGGGCAGTCAACCAACCCTTAAGAAAATCTTGGCAAAAATGCCAAAGATGACAAGAAATCATAAGAAGTCTTCTAAGGATAGAAACCCTAGACATACTTCTCATTCAGGAAACTAAAATGGAGGAAAAATACTTCCTCCAATAAGTAAGAAATTTTGGAATAAAGGTGGAGGACAAGCAGTCTTTGCTTGCGGAGCCTCGGGCGGGCTAGGTACTCTCTTGAATATTAACAAATTCTTGATGGTCAAAGAGATCCTAAACACTCACTAGTTTTTCTTGAAACTTCAGAATCTTGACACAAAAGAGATCATTTGTCTCATCAATGTGTATGTCCCAGTAAATGCAGGGGAGACAAAGGCTTGCTGGGACTCCATCAGAAATCTGACAGGAATGGAGAATCTAGAAAATACCATCATTGTTGGTGACCTTAATATCACCTTGCTTTTGTTAGAGAATTGAGGAGGCAACATCGTAAGGGATCCGGCAAGAGAATGGATGGAGGACCTCATGCAGGACTGGAACTTGCTCGACATCAAGCCCTCTATTGGTAAGTACACCTGGTCAAACAAAAGAGTCGGTCCAAGGCATATTGCTGCAAGGTTAAATAGATTTCTCGTTCAAAGTTCTTTTCTCCTATTAGGATTAGAGACTAGAATGCACATTCTCCCTTGCAGTGTTTCTGATCATAAAGCATAATTATATCTACTCATTAACATTTCCTTAAGGATGTCCCAAGGAGAAATATTTTTTGAAAAGAACCAATAAGTGCTTTGTAATTCAATATTTGCAATTGTTCTAGCAACCGGTGTCCCTACAGTTCTCCTGGAGAAGAATGATCCTAGACTCCCTCTTGTTTGATGATTTACATGCTACTGAAGAGTTTCTATTCTCATATTCAAAGTGAATGAATAATTTTACACAAGCATTTATGACTACCCCATCATAGCAGATCGTGAGATCATGTAGAAAGGCCATTAGATTCTTCAATAATTTTCCCAATTATTTCACTCCCTTATTTTGACAGAAACTTCCTTCTCTCGAGGAGATTAAATGAATAAATTCCTCATGTCGATTTAATCCAAAAATATAGGATGATTTAAAGAATCCTCAAATTTCAATCGAATCTTTTTTCTGTGGATTGATTGAAAGAAAGAGAACCATTATCTTGGAAATTTTAACAGATTATACTTGTGGCTTTCTCGTGGTTGCACTACATTGTTTAAGTGTTACTCTTTAGTAATCTTGTCCATCCTATCACTAGCCCCTCTCGAGGGTGGCCATTATGTATATTTTTCCTTGTATAAGAGACTGCAATTTAAACTATTTGCACAACTTTTCTAAGACATATAGACTACTAGAGTTTCGGTGAATGCTCAAGTGAATTTTCATTTCATAAATTACAATGTTTTCAGTTACAAATAATGGGTTATTCTGGTATTCGATTCTTTCTCTATTTTTTTTAAAAATTAGCAGTATGAATTTCCTTCTATTTGTTTGTTTATTTCCCAAAAAAAAAAAAAAAGGTTTTATGATCTCTACGTGGAATCGAGTTCTCTGCCCAGCCCTCGACTTCTTTTGCACAGAGATGATCTTCATGACCTCATCCTTCAACTGGGGACCCAACATGGCCTCCAAAATCTTGTGCTCCTTAACCGCCAAAGAGAAGAGATAGATTTGCTTGAGAAAATGGATTTTTCCTTTTATTTACCAGATAATCAGTGTATTCCTGGAATGGAGATTTTGAGAACCTTCCACAAATCAGGTGTCAAAAATCCATAAGTCCTTAATAATAAATATACATTCAAAGGTCGCTTGACAAAATTTCTTCGAGTTTTGGTCGTACCGATTTCTCGGGACATATCCGATTTTTGTAGACCAAGTTTGGTGAAGGAATCCGAGGAAATCTAGATTGTTTCGACTACAACGTTGACCCTTTCAAGTCTCTTTTTGACCGCATGTTTGACCAAAAGGTATCGACTAGGTTTGACCGATAATTTTAGGATTGTTCTAATTAAGAATTTCAAGATCGTTTGACCAAGTTTGATCGAGAATTTCAAAAGAAATCCCCGCGAATGGTCAAAATGCCTAGAAATTTCATTTTGGAAGTCTTCCACGATGAAATGGATCTGATCATGATGGAACTCCACTAGCCATTTAGCTGCTTAGCCATTTCATGGACCACATTCCTCTATGTATGATCATCAAGGCTTGGATGCAGGAGGTAGGGGAGTCTCAGATGGCTTTGGAAAACTACTGGTAGCTTGACCATGGGCTTTTTTTTTGTTTTTTTTTTAATAAAGTTTCCTTCGATGAAATTATTTGCAGCAGTCCTCAGTACATATAAACACCTTATTTTTCTTCTCCTGTTCGTATGAGAAACTCTCACCAAAGAGAAATGCACAGTTATGTTTCCTTGTGTGCATCAAGTTCCCTGAGATATCCATGCAATATTGGCCTTTCCACAAACATATTTATTATTCTCTCACTCACTTTATCTATCATAGGCCTGAGAAATTTTACAACCCTTAGGGGCCAGAAAAGCATGTCTGAAGTTTAACTTGTCCAAAGACCTTAAAGAATAAGTTCTGATTGGAGTTGTAAAAATAATGTTTATATAACTTGTAAGGAACCTCTCTCCTTAGAGCCTATGGGAGGAAAAATTTCTTCCATCCAGATAAAACGTAAATTTTGTCAAAGAATAAGAGAATCTATAAGACAATGCCTCCAGAATAACCTTTTCAATGAAGCACTTCAAGTCAGGGTGGCCACACTCGGTAATCATCTGAAAGTTGTCAAGAATCAAAGTGCCAAAGGGACATAATTGCAGGGCCATCATCCACTAGCTTAAAATACATGATAGGCCTACAAAAGGATTTTTTTGGGGCCCTATATTCAAAATAAGGCTTGAAAAGAGAATCTCCACTATCAAATCAACCAAGGGTAGTCTTAAAAGATGAAATTGAGAAACAATTTACTTCTCAGTTCTCTCTACGAAAGAATTTTCAATTGCAAATACTGAGGAACATCAATGCAACCCTGTCTTGGAGTCATCTCACAAACTTTATGAAGCGCAAATAATACTGTGTGACTAGTCATTGACTCTGGGTAAGCTAACTACTACCCTCTCAAACATGAACAATGATGATGGTAAGACATGGGATTAGATATATTCCATAGTTAATTTTATAAAGCTACCTAGTATTTTGTCAATCCAGACATTTTGCAGAGGTTTACAAATAATCCATCATAGAGAAATCATTGAGAACCAAATTAAACAAAGGTATTAACAAGTTTATACCCAAGGTCAATGATTCCAAAGTGACGATGAGCTGGAAGCCTATCACTCTGTTGAATGACTCATGTAATAGTCTTACCAAAGCTCAGCACTCATAATCAAGCATATTCTCATGATTATTATCAAACCTAGGCAGACTTGTTTCATTAAAGGTCAATTGATCATAGATAATGTTATTGCAGCCTGTAAGGGCATGGAATGCCCCAGTAATTGAAAGCAAGGCATGTAATCTAGATGCAGAAATTCAAACGATCCATAGGATATCTACAATGATAATGCGACATTTCTGTCTTTGGAGTTGAAAGTTTGAAGCCAAATCACATGTCAAAAATATCTTGGAACATGTTAAAGAGTTTTTGAAAATCTAAGTAATTGTCGGAAGGCCAGATGTGTATGATAATTCATCTGTTCTAGTCTTCAGTGTTTAATTATTTTCATTTCTGAAATAGGAGACTTGGTTATGGAATCCTATGCACTTTGTGTATCACCTTCATTAATTAAACAAAGAGGGAAGACTGTAAACCAATACAAAAAAATTATTTTCATTTCCGAAATAGTAGACCCGGGTTATGGGATCTTATTATATTTATGCACTTTGTGTATCACCTTCATTAATTAAACAAAGAGGGAAGACTGTAAACCAATACAAAAAAACAACAATCTCTCAATAAAATCTGAAAAAAAATGCAACCTGAATAACGCAGCAACAAAGCTCATTCAACACAACAACAACTTAAAATTGATGGATATCGAATTCAAAAAGGTATGCAACTCCAACTCCATATTGAATCCTAAAAAATGTGGATGGGGTTGAAAATTGCTCACCTGGAAAAAATTGCCACTTGGTGGGGGCTTAGGTGATGAAAATTATGGTCACTGTCATTGCCTCCCTACAGAAAATCCTCTTCTATCTAGTTTCTACCCTGTGTTCAGCGATGCAATTTCCATACTGGAGGAATTTTCTCCATGCACTGATTGCCAGGTCAATGAAATCCCCTTGATGCATGCATCTGGGCATTGTGATTATTATAACTAACAGCCCCCGCTGCTAATGCCCTCCTCTTCCCATAGGACCATGTATTACTGGATACCTCGAACTATAGGAGGCCTCGAAATTAGTTGTTGGGAACTGTGACTTACTACTAAACCTGCTAATTTGGTCTTTGTGTACCTTATCCAGCTTTAAAAGCTTGCTAAAACCTCACTATTAAAAGAAACATTCTGAAGGTTTAATGGTGAAATGTGTTGGCTGGATAAATCGTTCTTGCGGACAAGACCGATATCCCTAGTACTAAAAGTATCTAGCAACAAACAACCAAATAAAATAATCTTTCTCTAAGCATATACGATCTACGAAAAGCTCTATAGAGGTGTTAAGGATTTACCATTTGTCCAGTGCTTGTTTGAAGTCGTCGTTGTCCCTCGCGCGCTTGAAGGAGTTTTCCTCGTAAACCTGCAGTCACAAACAAGAAAAATATTACATAGCACCTGTATAGAAATCATCATAAACCATGCTTATCATAGTGATCAAGGAGTCCATGAAATAAACCATTGATTGAAAGCTTATTGAGAAAAATGAGTATATTTGTATTAATTTCAAAAGTAGAAAATCCTTACAACCTGAGCCTTGATGTTGCACAGGACTTTCCGGGGTCCGAAGCAGGAGTCTCCTTTACTTTGATAAGCTCTGCACTCCTCCAACCAAGAAAAATAGAGGTATGTAATCTCTCCTCACAAAAGTCTTAGTTAACTGAGTCTAAATCTCAACAGCACTTAACTTCAAATATTCTAAAAGCTTGAACTCCCTTTGAGGCTACCCAATGCCTCTTTTTATAGTGGAAAAGAAGAGGTTTTATGTTCCAAGTATGAAGGGATAGAATCCTCCTTCAAAGGGACAAGCTCCTCACATCAAGGGGTTAGCTCCATAAGGTAAGGGATTCATGCACCTCACAAGAGCGGTTCTGCCACCGCAAGATCCATTCTAGAAGCTTCCAGAAATTACTTTTATTGAGATTTTTGGAATTTACTTGTGCCTTTTTTATCTTACAGGGGTCCGCACCTTTAACACAGATAAAGTACGTTCAGTTACACAAGAGAGTTGAACATTAGGTGCGGGACCGCAGGCAAGATAGAGAGAAAGTGCGACACCGAAGTTTAGGATATTTTTAGGAACATTTCTCTGATTTTCAAGGCTTGAAATGATGAACTGATATGTTAGACTTGCAAAGGGGGAAGTATGAGTAATAATGAGCTCATACAAACTTAAAGTGTATCGTCGTGATAGAAGCTTTTAGTAATGATTTCCCCCTAAAGTGAGAAGTCTGAAATAGATGAAGATGAAGTCTGTCATATATGAAGAGTGAAGTACTTTATCATTTCAAAGATCATCCTGTGGACACCCCAGTCAGAACCTGTAAAAAAATTCAATGCAAAATATATATATGCAATCATATCATCGCTGAGGTAGGCATTCCCATACTCAGATCAAAACTAACTAGAAACTAATCTAAATTGTTCTGATACAAGAATGATTTTCAATACATCAACAGTATAGACATATGTAGACACAGCATGGACGCAACCATCTATTTATAAATATTCCACTGTATAATTTATAACAAAATTCCTCGCAGCTTGGATGGTAGAAACTAGATCCAGGGTCTTGATTTCCGCATCTCGAACTAGTACGATTCTATCCATGTGAATAAATGTGTTGAAGTCGAACATGGTAGAAACCACTTGATTACCAGTCAATGATGTAAACTATTAACAAGTGTGAGAGTAACCACCAGTAATGTCAATGGCTCTCAAAGTACTCAGTACAATCCATGAAATGTGAATGAATGAGCTGAAGTCGAACATGTCACGGAATCATTCGATCGAAGTTCAATGATGCAACCTGTCGTCGAAGGCGAGAAACCTGCCATTGAGGCATGCAGATTTCAAGGTACTGACGATTTCTGGATCAACTTCCTAGATAATGTGCTGATGTTGATAGAAAGTGATCTGTCGTAGGCAAGCCCACAACACGAAATCATAGATCAAGTTTTGAAAATATATTGGCAAGGACTGACTCAGGGATGGTCAAAATGGATGACAGATATTTTGCAGATGAATGGTTTATTTGAACTGTCCTCTTGAACACATAACGACACTACAGATGGATTGGTGACAATTAACCCAAAGCTAATACCCAGAAACTGGCTGAAGACTTTCAATGTGGTTTGATTAACTGTTAGGTAAAGGATTTCCCAACCCAGGTGATTGAAAGTGTCGTGTTCAAGAGTGGTTGACTGAATTTCCAAAAAATCAAAATACAACAAACACGCTCATTTTTCTCTCTTTTCCCCCACCATTTTTGGCAAGTACTTCTTTATTTTTGAAAAGCTTGAGGAGGATAACATTTTCTTGTTTATAAGCTCATCCTTCAGATGAGTCCAACTTAGTTTAAGATTCGAACCCTAAGAAGGAGAGGTTCATTCTTGTTAAAAATTGAACAGGTCCTTTACTGTTAAATTTTAACGAGTCCAGTATAGGAGAAACTCGGTTTTTTCCAATTTTAGGGAGTCAGAATAAAAACTTAAGAAGACTCCGTTGGTGTACTTTTTCATAAATTTAGTCTCTCGGGCCCGAAAAAGGATAAAATAATGCGGGAGAGAACTCTATTGACCATAATTAGTCAACGTATACCATTTTCGTAAATAGTCCATTTCAGTCCGTAAAAGGGGTAAAATTATACTGAAGGGATGATCATTCATTTACTTCAACGAGTTCGAATAATCAAGTGCTCGACAATATTTTCATGTTTAGAGAGTCTGAAAAGGGCTTAAAAGAGGACTCCAAGGTTTCGCTTTTTCGTAATTTTCAAGAGTCCGAAAAAGTGATAAAAGTATACTCAGTAGTTTCGCTTTTTCTGTAAATTTTAACGAGTTCGAAAAAGGGATAAAAATGTACTCATGGTTTTCACTTTTTTTTAAGTTTTAATGAGTTTGAAAAAGGGATAAAAATGTACTCATGTGGCCGACTTTCAATTTAATTTACGAGCAAGAAAAGACGGAAAGAACTCGACATCTTCATGTGTTTTACGAGAATGAAATATAGCAAAACAATCTCGAGATTTTCATGAGTTTAAAGAGTCTTGAAAATAACCGAAATTGACTCAAGATAGGTTTCATTTTTACAAAATCTTGAAACAGAGAAAAACTATGCATCGAAGTGGTTTCATTTTTACACAAGCTTGAAACAGAGAGAAAACTGTGCTTGATGCCCCTTAAGCATAACTTCTTGAGCTCATGCCCCCCCAGCTTCATTTCATTCAACTAAGTACACTAATGGTAATAATAGCTGGATGGAATGAAGGTTAATTTACGATATCATATGAAAGACCCGACCTAAAACTGTAAGAAAATTATGCAAAAAATAACCTAAATATATGACTTAACATTTACGAGATCTAGTCAAAGACTCGAATCAATTAGGGGAGGATTTGTTTCATTTTTTAACGATCTTAACACAAGAAAAGAACTATGCTCATGGCAATGTATTTCATTCTTTAACGAGGTTGACACAGTAAAAGGAACTTTCCTCACCTACATGTTTCATTTTTTAAATGAGGTTGACACAGTAAAAAACTGTCCTCAAATATACTCTCTACAATCTACCTATATAAACTACTTATTCATTTTTTAATGAGGTTGACACAAGAAAAGAACTATCATCATACCTGATTCATTTTTTAACGAGGTTGACTCAATAAAAGAAACTATCCTCTGAACAACTGATTCATTTTTTAATGAGGTTGACACAGGAAAAGAACTGTCCTCATACCTGATTCATTTTTTATCGAGGTTGACTCAATAACAGGAGCTATCCTCTGACCAACTGATTCATTTTTTAACGAGGTTGACACAAGAAAAGAACTGTCCTCATACCTCATTAATTTTTTAATGAGGTTGACTCAGTAACAGGAACTATCCTTAGAAACTACTTATTTCTAATCTATCAATCTACTCTCTACAATCTACCTACTGATTCATTTTTTAATGAGGTTGACACAGGAAAAGAACTGTCCTCATCGCCGACTGATTCATTTTTTTAACGAGGTTGACACAGTAAAAGGAACTCTCCTCACCAGCCACTGATTCATTTGTTAATGAGGTTGACACCGTAAAAGGAACTATCCTCAAAGACATGTTTCATTTTTTTAAAGAGGTTGACACAGTAACATGAAATATCCTCAAACTCACTGATTTCTAATCTATCTTTCTACTCTCTACAATCTACCTACTGATTCATTTTTTAATGAGGTTGACACAGGATGAGAACTATCCTCATCTTCGACTGATTCATTTTTTAATGAGGTTGACTCAGTAAAAGAACTCTTCTCACTGATTCATTTTTTAACGAGGTTGACACAGTAAAAGGAACTATCCTCAGAGACACTTGTTTCATTTTTTAACGAGTTTGGCACAGGAAAAGGAACTTCCCTCATATAAGCTTGTTTCATTTTTTAACGAGCTTGACACAAGAAAAGGAACTATGCTCTCGACTAACTGATTCATTTTTTAAACAAGGTTGACAAAGTGAAAGGAACTATCCTCACCAGCCACTAATCATGGCTTCCAATTGGAAGAAACACATGTCAATGGACACACCTTGATCATGGCTTCCAAGAGGTCTTCATTAGATGGAAGAACATTCCTCTGGAAGGAACACATGTCAAGGGACTCAAAAGGGATAAGAACATCGCGTTCAAATAATTCCATAGATTTTTCCATGTCAATTACCGGATCTAAGTCAAAAGAAGACGAGCAAACTGATGCAGGAGCATCTAAACCCTCCTTAATCAAAGAAGAATCCAAAGAAGGGTGAAGAATACGTGGATCAGAGAAGCTGAATCGAAGGAGAAAATAAGGGAAATCTGTTTTAAAACAGATTTAAAGTGGATTTAAAGCGGATATGTCTCGATAGGTTTACTATTGTTAACAACCATGCACGCATTTTGGAGAGCTTTCGTTGGAGAAAAATAAGGAGAGGATCTGATTGATCCTTCCGATCTAATGCTTCTTATATAAATGTAATGTGATATAGTATGGATAGGCGTGTGTGAGTGGGCAGAATGTAATCGAGAGCAAGCTTGTCTCTAAGGCTGAAATGCCTGGAATGTAAATTGTTCTGTCTAATTTATGAAAATACGTTCTATTGTTGTGTACGCTGATATGTGATAATTGAGTTAATTCTGTGTTGCGAGTTTATTGATCGACCATCGATCACTTAAAGGATCGATGGTGATCTAAGTTATCGTTTAAACGTTATGTATGAAGAGTCGTGAGGAACGATGCGTGTTGTTCTGTGTAACATAATATCGGATCGAGGAAAAGGATTTCATATATCGCCGAACATTACAACAGAAATGGATGCGATCAGTTATAAATCAGTTTTGATGTGAATCGGGTCCGGAGAGTAGGATCGGTGTTGTGGAATCGGGCGATAAAAAAATCGCATTGTGATTTCCGATTTCCGATTAATCGGATCGGAGCTGCGAACTCTTGACAGTCGACATTTAAATTATGCGACATGCAATTTCTGATTGGATCGGATCGGAGAATGGAAGACTTACATCGCATTGGAATTGCAATGAACACTGAAAACTGAAAGTGCCTTTGCTGACTTCCGATTTACGAATTAATTGTAGCGAAGGATCGGCCAGATTCGAGTGTCGGAATTTTATATAGTTTCCCATGTATTTTTTTATATATGGATGGCTAGATTTTAATGTAGATCCAAGTTGCAAAATTAAAAGGTTTAAAGCCTAGAACACTTCTGATAAGACTTAGTGGGCCATAACCCACAGGTCGAGGGTTGAAATTTATATATGAAAGGGGATTTTGGGAAATACCCAAGATCTCTTTTCATCAAGTGGTATCAGAGCAGGGAAAGGATTTCCTGTGAGAAGGAAGAAGAATGCAAGAAGAAGGGGAAAGAGGTACAGTTGTGTTAAAGCTGGAGAGTTTATGGTCTTAGCATCGTGCAGATGGCGGTAGCGAAAGGTGAGAAGATTTGCAGCAACCTAGAGCAAGGTGTGCTCAATTTGTTCAAGAGAAGAGAACGAGAAGGATGCCAAAAGACCGAGTGCGGAGGGCTTGGTGAGGTATCATGTAACAGAGGAGACTGTTACTGTAGAGTTTGGTTGCAGCTCACAGAAGATCATGAAGGCAGTTCCACTGAAGGAATGCAGTGATTAGAATTGCTAAGGACAAGGAGAAGCATATGACCAGGAGGTCATAAAAATTTTTGTACCTCGGGAGTCTGATGCAAGAGCATCTAACCCCTCCTTAATCAAAGAATAATCCAAAGAAGGGTGAAGAATACGTGGATCAGAGAAGCTGAATCGAAGGAGAAAATAAGGGAAATTTGTTTTAAAACAGATTTAAAGTGGATTTAAAGCGGATATGTCTCGATAGGTTTACTATTGTTAACATCCATGCACGCATTTTGGAGAGCTTTCGTTGGATAAAAATAAGGAGATGATCTGATCGATCCTTCCTATCTAATGCTTCTTATATAAATGTAATGTGATATAGTATGGATAGGCGTGTGTGAGTGGGCAGAATGTAATCGAGAGCAAGCTTGTCTCTAAGGCTGAAATGCCTGGAATGTAAATTGTTCTGTCTAATATATGAAAATACATTCTATTGTTGTGTACGCCGGTATGTGCTAATTGAGTTAATTCTGTGTTGCGAGTTTATTGATCGACCATCGATCACTCAAAGGATTGATGACGATCTAAGTTATCGTTTAAACGTTATGTATGAGGAGTCGTGAGGAACGATGTGTGTTGTTCTGTGTAACATAATATCGGATCGAGGAAAAGGATTTCATATATCGCTGAAAATTACAACAGAAACAGATGTGATCAGTTATAAATCAGTTTTGATGTGAATCGGGTCTGGAGAGTAGGATCGGTATTGTGGAATCGGGCGATAAAAAAATCGCATTGTGATTTCCGATTTCCGATTAATCGGATCGGAGCTGCGAACTCTTGACAATCAACATTTAAATTATGCGACGTGCAATTGCCGATTGGATCGGATCGGAGCATGGAAGACTTACATCGCATTGAAATTGCGATGAACACTGAAAACTGAAAGTGCCTTTGCTGACTTCCGATTTATGAATTAATTGTAGCGAAGGATCGGCCAGATCTGACCGTCAGAATTTTATATAGTTTCCCATGTATTTTTTTATATATGGATGGCTAGATTTTAATGTAGATCCACGTTACAAAATTAAAAGGTTTAAAGCCTAGAACGCTTCTGATAAGACTTAGTGGGCCATAACCCACAGGTCGAGGGTTGAAATTTATATATGAAAGGGGATTTTGGGCAATACCCAAGATCTATTTTCATCACAAACCGTGAGAGGCTCACTTACATTGGTAACTAAAAACATGGGACTAGCTGCCACATAATTAACCCATGGCGGGGTAGATACCACTTTAGAATCAGGAACATTTAGGGGTGTCATATTATTGGTAGTCAAAACAAGACTAGGGAATGAAAGATGGTCTACAGTCACAATATTGCCATTGTGAGGGAAAGACATCACGCGAAAGAGTGTTGATACGACAGCTTTCATTGCATAGACATAGTCTCACCCAAGGAGTAAATTGAAATCCAAGGGACCTCGAACTACCATAAGATCAATACAGACAGTTTTACCTTCCAAATTAATATAAAACTTAGTAAGGATCCCTAAAGGTTCACTAATGGTTCTGTTAAATGCTTTCAGTTTCTGCATAATAGGCACAAGCTGAGGGGAACCCAAAGCTTTCCAAGACATTTGAGGATAAAATACTAACAAAAGCACCTTCATCTACCTGTGTGCGATGTATGTCCCTACCACCCAATTTCACAATGATTTGGAAAGGGATGGAGGAAGGAAGACGAGGTTCTGTCAGTCTATTCCAATCAAAGGAAAAGACCTCAATACTTGGAGGGGGTTTTGTAGAAACAGGTGAAATTCTCCCCGGCGTATAAGAATCTGATGTAACAAGAAGAACCTGAGCAGTATGAAGTTCACTCTCTATAGGGAGAATGGGATCGACCGAATGTGAAATCGAATCGACCACTTGATCAACTAACGGATCATCAACCTGAGTGATATGAGTTTCACTCTCCAATGGAAGAGTGGAATCGACTGTACTTGAAATTAGATCAATCACTCCGTCAGTTGACGGTAGGTTGGGAGAAAGTTTACGGTAACCAGTTGGAAATTATTGCAGTGGAACAGTAAGGTTTTCCAACAATTTTGAGGCTTCATCCATGTGAGGGAAAATGTGAGTTTGATGACTCCCTTTGCATAACTTACAAGGAAACCTAACTTTACCCTTTTTCCTATGAACCTGACTATCACTGGTTGATGAATCAACGAAAAGTTCATGAGATTTTTCTGACCATACTTCCAAGACCTTTGGAATACCAGGACAATTGATAAGGAAGTGGTCACCCTTACAAAGCCTGCAAGGGTATTTGGGTTTACGATGCATGTTGGAGGTTTCCTCAACACAAATAACACTTACAGCCATGGTTGGTTGGTTGACTTCTTTCTTATCTTGCTTCTTCTTCTTCTTCTTCGTCACCTGGTTACTAGCGTCAAGGCTTTTACCAAGAGAAGAGGAAGAAATGGATGAATAAATATTAGGTGAAGAAGGTAAAGGGTCAACAGAAGGTTGGTGATGTTGAGATGGTGAACTCTGTGAAGCATCCAGTTGAGGTGGAACAATTGGAGTGTTCGGGGCCAACGAAGTTGAAAATAACCATATCGGTAAACCTATTGTAAATCCAGGTAACGACAATGTAGCCATATAAGGAGGACCAACATTTCCGAAGCAAGGAAAAGTACTAGGATTCTCGTTAATAGGGGTTCCTTGGTTGGGAAATTCCAGAACAATTGCCATTATATTCAATTTGAGTGAATTTTATTAACAATTTAAAACTAAAATTAACAATTCACAATTCACACCTAACAATTAAAATTCACAATTCACACCTATGGTCTCTAAAAGTAAAAACAAACAAATTAACACACGCTATCAAATCTAGGAGTCAAACCACACACAAACAGTAACTTCCCGTACTAAAAACACTAGTTGGTGATGAAATCCAACATCGTAGAATTTAATACAGAAACGGCGGTTGGAACAGTTACCCTGAAAACCTGCTTAATGAAACAGAATGGCACAAGTTTCTTCACAAAACCATCTCGAGTGAAGAGAACCCCCCAGAGAGTCCAAGTGAGTCTAGTCGACGTCTGCTCCAGGTACAGTGAGATATTTCCTTCACCGTCACCTTAGGAAATAATCTTAAGCTTATGGACACTAAGGTTACCAACAGTAACAAATACAACTGGGGGAACATTCTACGATCCGATTCCATGCGCAAGGGCAGAGTAACAAATATCAATCCCCTTGAAGGCTCCTCGACATGGTTAATCCGAGTTTTACCGACAAGTGACCCCAGGCTCCTCGACAATGGTTAATCTGAGGTTTACCGTTTGTAATGCGCGCAAAATCTTCTATCTTCCCCAATGAAATAGAATTGATTGTTTCAAAGGTTCGGACATGATCTCGTGATTGACTTCTTTAAGAGAAGATTCCCAGATTGTATCAATTACAATTGGATTTATTTCCTATCGCAAGATTTATCTACTTGTTTGTTTTTGTTGCTTTGGAATGTTAACTACAACCTATTCCAAAGCACTAATACTGAGCTAGATTGGTGGAAAGAGCCCTAAAAATTTAAAAGATTACTAGATGAATTTTAATTAAGCGTTGTGTTATTTAAGTTGTTATTACTCAAAAGGGTAAATGGATACGAAACCAATGGTGTTATGACCCGACCCAAAACTGAATGTAATCGAATATGATAATGTAATCTTTTCAATTCGATGAATCCTAACTAAAGTAAGGAAAGAGTTTCCATCAACTTCCAACAATGCAAAGATTGATAAATAAGAGAAAATATAACAAATTCTCTAATGCACTAATTTCATCAAGAAAAACTAATGCAAATCAATCCCAAAACAATTTTTATATTTTTGTTTTTTTTTTTAAACAAGCATAAAAACATCTAAATTCAAATCAAAGAAAAATGATCTAAATCTATGATTGATTTTTCAGAATGTAAACTATGCAGTTGTAATCTATGCACAATTCACATGAAAAGTATGCAAATGTAATCTATGCACATTTTTCATTCATATTCTGAAAATGAGAATTCTAATTATGCAAATGTGATCTATGCAATAGAATTCTCAAACACAAGATGATTCTAATGTGATCTAAGAACCAATCAAGTGCAAGTCAAGAAAATCGGGTGAGAGTTCCAAAGATCAAAAAACACTCAAAGGCGATTAACACTCATACACAATTTAGCCCCCCCTAAATTGTGAGAGTTCCAAAGATCAAAAAACACTCAAAGGCGATTAACACTCATACACAATTTAGCCCCCCCTAAATTTTGCCTTTATTTTTTGGTGAAATAAGAAGACACTAGGAATCTATGGTTAGCTTGATGTCTTGATGTGGAACATTTTTCGGAAGGGGCAGAGGTAGCCAATAAAATTGATACTTCTAGTATGGGATATCCTTAATTTAATGTATTCATTATGTGTACTCGATTCTGTTGTTTTATTTGTTTTTCAGCTCACAATTATATTCAAGGTGTATGTTGTATTGTTTGTCATCTACTTGTCGTTACATGGAAAGCACTTAATTGCATACTAAATTCTAGTGATGTAATCATATTATTAAAACTAAGTCCCCAAGGTACGCAAATGATTTATTCTGACAATTTTCAAATTACAATTTTGAACCATGTGAGGCCTGCCAAGCTAAAATGCATGGTATTCAAATGTCTCTTAAAATTCAAAATAATAAAATCAGGGCTCTGGCTTTGACAAGATGAGTAGCTAAAACAATAATGTTAGAAATAAAATTTTGCATAAAGATGTAGTGCCCGGTGATTGATGAATTTGCCTTTGCAATCTTGATCTCTGTCCGCGTAGCTTGTAAAAAAAACCCAAATTGAATAGTGTTGAAATCAAAAGAAAAAATCACAACAATAAACCCCGAACAAAGAGACCCTAATTCCTCACCGTCGTCTGAGAAACAACAACAAATCTGATATTCATGAAAAGATTAACTATTCAGGCACTGGCACTGGATGTCAACTCCATCTCCATCCCAACAATGATGATTGCAAACCATTCTCCTAATGCTATGAAATATGAATGATCCTAGGGCTTCCCTCATAGCCATGGAGGTTTTGGGCTCACCCCAGGTTCCTCCACCTGTCCTCCTCCATCCGCTGCTGATGCATTCAACTTACTATTGGCTTCGATGCCGAAGAAGAAGAAAACTGAAGTAACCAAGTTTTTGAAAAAGCTGGATGATATTCCAAAAATCTCTCTTCCCCCTGAGGGTCTAATCCAGGTAGCTTTGTCTCTGGCAGATCGTGCTCTCGTGGGACAGTTCACAGGTCTTTGATCCCTCCCCAAAAACCAAGGAGAACTAGGTCGTCAAGAACTAGACGTCGTTGATAAAGAACAATGTAACCTCGTATTTCTTGGGGAGAGGTTATTTTCTGTTTGAATTCATCTCAAAAGAGGATAAAGATCTGATCTTTCAAAATGGACCCTACTTCATGGGTCCTCAAGGCTTGTATCTCAATAAGCGGACGCCGGATTTCGACCCAGCAGTTGATGTTCCAAATGTTGTTCCTGTGTGGGTTAGGTTGCTGAATCTCCCAGTGCATTGCTGGAACTGGGATTCACTGAAGCACATAGGCAATGTCCTGGGTAAATTTATTGACTCGGGAAATAACAAGGACCAATACGACTGTGCCAGAATATGCGTTGTGGTAGATCTGAAGGTGGGCCTTCCAGAGGCAATAAAAATCAATGTAGACAGTTGGACCCATGTGCAAAAGCTAGATTATGAGCAACTTTCCTTCAAGTGTCGCAAATTCCAGGTCTATGGTCACTTTGCTAGGGGTTGTCCGAGTAATGGAGAGGTGGAGAAAGGGAAGGAGGAGGGTTGGAACCAGGTCAAGCAGACAAAGACCTCCCATAAATCCCACAAATCCGGTGTCCCAAATGGTAAAGGCCCTCAGTCAGCTTCTATTCTTCAAACCCCTCCCTCGAATGGTCAAGAGAACAAATTCGGGCCCTTAAGTTCAGCAATAGAGGACACCCAGGAGATCGAGATGTATAAGAAAGGATCCCTAGACAAAGGGACCCCTTCAAGCTCGAGGCAAGGAGAAAATGCCGCAGATAGATCTAAATAAAAACATGCAGAAGTTGAGGAAGAACAATTATCGGAGGATTCAGAGGAGGAAGGAGAAATAGGGGATTCAAAAACTTCGGCTAGAAGATCCACAAGAGGCTGTAAGTCTGCCCATGAAAATAGAGAACAGGAAAGCTACAAAGATAAGCTCCAGGGCAGTCAACCAACCCTCAAGAAAATCTTGGCAAAAATGCCAAAGATGACAAGAAATCAGACTCAGGGCTCCAAGGGAGCTCATCACACCCAAAAAAGTATGTGATGAAGGTTGTCTCCTGGAATTGCAGGGGTATGGGGAGCAGAGTTAAAGAAGAATCCATAAGAAGTCTTCTAAGGATAGAAACCCCAGACATACTTCTCATTCAGGAAACTAAAATGGAGGACAAATACTTCCTCCAAATAAGTAAGAAATTTTGGAATAAAGGTGGAGGACAAGCAGTCTTTGCTTGAGGAGCCTCGGGCGAGCTAGGTACTCTCTTGAATATTAACAAATTCCCAATGGTCAAAGAGATCCTAAACAATCACTAGCTATTCTTGAAACTTCAGCATCTTAACACAAAAGAGATCATTTGTCTCATCAATGTGTATGTCCCAGTAAATGCAGGGGAGACAATGGCTTGCTGGGACTCCATCAGAAATATGACATGAATGGAGAATCTGGAAAATACCATCATTGTTGGCGACCTTAATCTCACCTTGCTTTTGTCAGAGAAGTGAGGAGGCAGAATCGTAAGGGATCCGACGAGGGAATGGATGGAGGACCTCATGCAGGACTGGGACTTGCTCGACATCAAGCCCTCTATTGGTAAGTACAACTGGTCAAACAAAAGAGTCGGTCTGAGGCATATTGCTGCAAGGTTAAATAGATTTCTCGTTCAAAGTTATTTTCTCCTATTAGGATTAGAGACTAGAATGCACATTCTCCCTTGCAGCGTTTCTGATCATAAAGCATAATTATATCTACTCATTAACATTTCCTTAAGGATGTCCCAAGGAGAAATAATTTTTGAAAGGAATCAATAAGTGCTTTGTAATTCGATATTTGCAATTGTTCTAGCAACTGGTGTCCTTACAGTTCTCCTGGAGAAGAATGATCCCAGACTCCCTCTTGTTTGATGATTTACATGCTACTGAAGAGTTTCTATTCTCATATTCAAAGTGAATGAATAATTTTCCACAAGAATTTGTGACTATCCCATCATAGCAGATAGTCAGATCCTGTAGAAAGGCCATTAGATTCCTAAATCATTTTCCCAGTTCTTTCACTCTCTTCTTTTAACAGAAAATTCCTTCTTTGGATAAGATTGAATCAATAAATTCCTCATAGGGATTTAATCCAAAAACATATGATGATTTAAAGAATCCACAAACTTCAATCGAATCTTTTTTCTGTGGATTGATTGAAAGAAAGAGAACCATTATCTTGGAAATTTTAACAGAGTATACTTGTGGCTTTTTCATGGTCGCACTACATTTTTTAAGTGTTATTCTTTAGTAATCTTTTCCATCCTATCACTAGCCCCTCTCGAGGGTGGCCATTATGTATATTTTTCCTTGTATCAGAGACTGCAATTTAAACTATTTGCACAACTTTTCTGAGACATATAGACTACTACAGTTTCGGTGAATGCTCAAGTGAATTTTCATTTCATAAATTACAATGTTTTCAGTTACAAATAATGGGTTTTTCTGGTATTCGATTCTTTCTCTATTATTTTTTAAATTAGCAGTATGAATTTCCTTCTATTTGTTCGTTTATTTCCCAAAAAAAAAAAAGGTTTATGATCTCTACGTGGAATCGAGTTCTCTGCCCAGCCCTCGACTGCTTTTGCACAGAGATGATCTTCATGACCTCATCCTTCAACTGGGGACCCAACATGGCCTCCAAAATCTTGTGCTCCTTAACCGCCAAAGAGAAGAGATAGATTTGCTCGAGAAAACGGATTTTTCCTTCTATTTACCAGGAAATCAGTGTATTCCTGGAATGGAGATTTTGAGAACCTTCCACAAATCAGGTGTCAAAAATCCATAAGTCCTTAATAATAAATATACATTCAAAAGTTTCCTTGACAAAATTTCTTAGAGTTTTGGTCGACTCTCGATTTCTGGGACAGAATCCGATTTTTGGAGACCAAGTTTGGTGGCACAAAATCCGAGGAAATCTATACTGTTTGACTACAGCGTTTACCACATCTTTGACTGCATGTTTGACCAGTGCATTGACTAGGTTTGACCGATAATTTCAGGACTGTTCGACTGAGAATTTCAGGACTGTTTGACCAAGTTTGACTGAGAATTTCAAAAGAAATCCCTGAATGGTCAAATTGCCTAGAAATTTCATTTTGGAAGTCTTCCATGATGAAATGGATCTGATCATGATGGAACTCCACTAGCCATTTAGCTGCTTAGCCATTTCATGGACCACATTCCTCTATGGATGATCATCAAGGCTTGGATGCAGGAGGTAGGGGAGTCTCAGATGGATTTGGAAAACTACTGGTAGCTTGACCATGTGTTTTTTTTTTTTTTTGAATAAAGTTGCCTTTGATGAAAGTCTTTGTAGCAGTCCTCAGTACATATAAACACCTTATTTTGCTTCTCCTGGTCGTATGAGAAACTCTCACCAAAGAGAAATGCACAGTTATGTTTCCTTGTGTGCATCAAGTTCCCTGAGATATCCATGTAATATTGGCCTTTCCACAAACATATTTCTTATTCTCTCACTCACTTTTTCTATCATAGGCCTGAGAAATTTTACAACCCTTAGGGGCCAGAAAAGCATGTCTGAAGTTTAACTTGTCCAAAGACCTTAAAGAATAAGTTCTGATTGGGGTTGGAAAAATAATGTTTATATAACTTGTAAGGAACCTCTCTCCTTAGAGCCTATGGGAGGAAAAATTTCTTCCATCCAGATAAAATGTAAATGTTATCAAAGAATAAGGGAATCTATAAGACAATGCCTCCAGAATATCCTTTTCAATGAAGCACTTCAAGTCAGGGTGGCCACACTCGGTAATCATCTGAAAGTTGTCAAGAATCAAAGTGCCAAAGGGACATAATTGTAGGGCCATCATCCACTAGCTTAAAATACATGATAGGCCTACAAAAGGATTATTTTGGGGCCCTATATTCAAAATAGGGCTTGAAAAGAGAATTTCCACTATCAAATCAACCAAGGGTAGGCTTAAAAGATGAAATTGAGAAACAATTTACTTCTCAGTTCTCTCTACGAAATAATTTTCAATTGCAAATACTAAGTGAGGAACATCAATGCAACCCTGTCTTGGAGTCATCTCACAAAATTTATGAAGCACAAAGAATATTGTGTGACTAGTCATTGAGTTTGGGTAAGCTAGCTGCTACCCTCTCAAACATGAACAATGATGATGGTAAGACATGGGATTAGATAGATTCTAGAGTTAATTTTATAAAGCTACCTAGTATTTTTTCAATCCAGAAATTTTGTAGAGGTTTACAAAGAATCCATCACAGAGCAATCATTGAGAACCAACTTAAACAAAGGTATTAACAAGTTTATACCCAAGGTCAATGATTCCAAAGTGACGATGAGCTGGAAGCCTATCACTCTGTTGAATGACTCACGTAATAGTATTACCGAAGCTCAGCACTCATAATCAAGCATATTCTCATGATTATTATCAAACCTAGGCAGACTTGTTTCATTAAAGGTCAATTGATCATAGATAATGTTATTGTAGCCTGTAAGGGCATGGAATGCCCCAGTAATATAAAGCTAGGCATGTAATCTAGATGCAGAAATTCAAATGATCCATAGGATATCTACAATGATAATGCGAAATTTCTGTCTTTGGAGTTGAAAGTTTGAAGCCAAATCACATGTCAAAAATATCTTGGAACATGTTAAAGAGTTTTTGAAAATATAAGTAATTTTCGGAAGGCCAGATGTGTACGCTAAGTCATCTGTTCTGGTCTTCAGTGTTTAATTATTTTCATTTATGAAATAGGAGACCTGGTTATGGAATCCTATGCACTTTGTGTATCACCTTCATTAATTAAACAAAGAGGGAAGACTGTAAACCAATATAAAAAAATTATTTTCATTTCTGAAATAGGAGACCTGGTTATGGGGTCCTATTATATTTATGCACTTTGTGTATCACCTTCATTAATTAAACAAAGATGGAAGACTGTAAACCAATACAAAAAAACAACAATCTCTCAATAAAATCTGTAAAAAAATGCAACTTGAATAACGCAGCAACAAAGCTCATTCAATGCAACAACAACTTAAAATTGACGGATATCGAATTCAGAAAGGTATGCAACTCCAACTCCGTATTGAATCCTAAAAAATGTGGATGGGGTTCAAAATTTCTCACCTGGAAAAAATTGCCACTTGGTGGGGGCTTAGGTGATGAAAATTATGGTCACTGTCATTGCCTCCCTACAGAAAATCCTCTGCTATCTAGTTTCCACCCTGTGTTCAGCGATGCAATTTCCATACTGGAGGAATTTTCTCCATGCACTGATTGCTAGGTCAATGAAATCCCCTTGATGCATGCATCTGGGCATTGTGATTATTATAACTAACAGCCCCCGTTGCTAATGCCCTCCTCTTCCCATAGGACCATGTATTACTGGATACCTTGAACTATAGGAGGCCCTGAAATTAGTTGTTGGGAACTGTGATGATCCGGATTTATGCAGGAACGCAACAGAATAAAAATATAACCATAAATATAGAGATGCAATGGAAATAACACTTCATTTCATTAATATCAAAGAACTGAAATTTGCTTACAGACAGAATGGAAATAAAACTAGCTAGGGCGCTGGTAGCTATCTCTGAGAAGAGATGTGGCGGCTACAGGCCTCTGAACTGTGTTACAATGAGGCTCAAGGGCCTATTTATCATTTAGAAACAATGGTAAATCCTAAACAGCCAAAACCCTAACCCTAGGAGATGAAGCGCCAAAACTATGGGCCCCGTTTGGGTAAATTGGTGTTTCAACTTCCCAGGGGCGTAACTTTGGCATACGATCTCCGTTTGACGCATACCATACCTCGTTAGAAAGATCTATCCGAGGACTACAAATTTGGAACGGGAAACATCGGTCCATGGACCCATGTTGCCCTCCGTTCTCCCAAAAAACGTCGTTTAGGGCCTCAAAACGGCTCCGGAAGTTTAGGACCCGAAAAACTGCTAAAAATAGTAAACTGTGCCGAAACTGAAAAACTGAAATAGACAATGGTGGAGCCCCAAGTCGAATAGGCGGGTGACCACCAATATCCACCTGGATCATTCCTCCCCCCTTAGGAAGCAATGGTCCCCATTGCGTTAAGTTCCTCCATGAGATGAGGAAATTTCTTCTGAACTTGGTCCCTGGTGAACCACTTTCCTTGGTGCAGGAGTTGGCCAGCTTTGACAACCCGATACAGTTGGATCTTCTGTTGGCGAGTGTTCTTGATTTGCATGTCCATGATACAATCTATGGTGGCTTGTTCCATGCAGTCTGGGTTTAACTCTGTTGGTGTGAGTTGTTCTGCAATGTCCGAGGTGTCCAGTAGAGGTGGGAAGTAAGGACGAAGGCGATCCACATTGAAGACTGGGTGCAGACCAAGGAATGGTGGAATACTGAGCTCGAAGGCATTGTTCCCTACAGCCTTTGTGATGGTATATGGCTCGTATCGGAGCGGGCGAAGCTTGCGGTGGGGTCCAGTGAGGCGCTCCTTCTGCAAATGTAGCCATACTTTTTCGCCCACCTGGAAGTTGTGTGGCACCTGGTGTTGATCATGGTGTTGCTTGTACTTGGCATTGGCTCTGTCCAATATATCATGAACCTGTTGGCGGATGTGTTGAATGTGCTCGATGAAGCTACTTGCTTTGTCAACTTCAGACTGGACGTGCGCTGAATCGGCCTGAGCAGCTGCAAATGGCATGGCTACGTCAATGGGACATGGTGGCTGGAATCCCAAGCCCACCTGAAAGGGGCTATGGCCAATTGAACTGTGGAGAGCCCGGTTATAACTATGTTGTACATAAGGGAGGCTCTCGTCCCATGTGCGTGGATGTTTTGAATTGTACATGCGCAGAATGTGTACAATCATTCTGTTGACGACCTCTGTCTGGCCATCTGTTTGGGGATGGAAAGCTGTGGACTTGGTGAGCTTTGTGTCCAACATTGACCAGAGGTTGGACCAAAATGTGCTAAGGAACCTGCTATCTCGATCTGATATGATAGACTGTGGGATCCCAAAGTGCACCCACACTCGTTCAAAGAAGAGTTTAGCAGTGGCTTCTGCTGTGATATTCTTGTTACAGGCCGCCATAATGGCCATCTTCGAGAATCTGTCAACGACCACAAAAACACAGTCATTTCCATTCTTAGTAGAAGGCAGGCCCGACATGTAATCCATGGAGATGGATTCCCAAGGTCGACTAGGGGTAGGTAGCGGAGTATATAGGCCTTGCTTCTTGATGGTAGGTTTGGCAATGATACAAGCAGTGTAATATTTGATGTGCTTCTCGACATCCTTTGAAGGTTCGGCCAATAGAAATACTTTTGCAGGATTGCTACTATTTTCTCGACCCCGAAATGCCCAGTGACTCGACTGTAGTGTGCTTCCCATATCATCTTGGCACGCTCGCTTGAAGGAACACAAAGGTGTCCCATGTGACATAAAAGTGCATCTTGGAGGTGAAAATTTGGAACTTGCGCACCCCCCAAGAGTGCCTTGTAAGTTTGGCTGAATTCTGGGTCACTCTCATAGAGAAGCGGCCAATCAGAAGTCTCGTGCCCACAAGAGTTGAGCACAGTGGCGAGCGCCACAATCGGTGGTCAGCTGAGGCAGTCTGCAACATGATTGGTGCTACCCTTCTTGTACTTGATGTTCAAATGAAACTATTGCAGATATGTGGACCACTTCTAATGGCGATCATTCTGCAACTTACCTTGTGTCTGTATGAACTGCAAGGGCCTGTGGTCTGTGTGGATGATTGTTTCCTTCCCCAAAATGTAATGCTTCCATTGTCGACAAGCTTGCACAATGGAGTACATTTCTTTGTCACATGTGGGGTACTTGCGAACTGTGTCAGACAATGTCTCACTGTGAAATGCCACTGGATGTCCCTGTTGAGTAAGAACTGCCCCAATAGCATAGTCAGAGGCATCTGTCTCGATCTCAAATGGCTGTTGCAAGTCTGGTAAAGTGAGCACTGGGGCAGAACAGAGGCAATTTTTAAATTTTGTGAATGCCTTCTGTTGAGGTTCCGACCAAAAAAAAATTTCTCTCGCACCTCCCTTGGTGACTTGACTCAAGGGCCAAGTGATATGAGAGAATCCCAACACGAACCTCCGGTAGAAATTAGCAAGACCCAGAAAGCTGCGAAGCTCTGTTATAGTGGTTGGGGCTGGCCAATCCCGAATGACTTGGATCTTGGCTGGATCCACATGCACCCCCCTTTCATCAATAATGTATCCCAGATATTGAACCTGGGTCATGCCAAAAGTGCACTTCTCCAAATTGGCACACAACTTGTGTTTCCGCAGTGTTTGGAGGACTTGTCGGATGTGGTGAAGGTGCTATTCCCAAGTCTGGCTGAAGATCAGAATATCATCCAAGTACACCACTACAAATGAGTTGGTGAATGGCCGCAAGATGTCATCCATCATCCTCATGAAGGTGGCGGGAGAATTCGTCAACCCGAAAGGCATGACTAGCCATTCGAAAAGGCCTTCCTTGGCTTTGAAGGCAGTCTTCCACACATCGGAGGGTTCAATTGGTACCTGGTGATACTCAGACTTCAGGTCGATCTTGCTGAAATATTTTTCACCTTTGAGTTGGTCCAGAAGGTCATCAATCCGTGGGATTGGGTACCTATTCCGGACAGTGATCTTGTTCAGCGCCCGATAGTCAATACAGAGTCTCCACGTCCCATCCTTCTTCTGTACCAACACGATCGGGCTCCCACGGGGCGATGAACTTGGTCTGATGTGACCTTTCTGCAACAGCTCCTGAATCTGCCTCTTGATTTCATCATTCTCCATAACAGAGCGCCGATAGATCGGTCCATTAGGTAGCGGCGCACCTAGGGTCAGATAAATCGGGTGCTTGACCTGACAGTGCAGAGGAACCCCTGTGGGTGAGGTGAATATGTCCCCGTACTCCTCCACAACCTTATCCATTTGTTGTTGTTGTGCAGAGGAGCCCTGTCTGGAGGTCGTGGCCACAGTCTTCTTCTTGCCCTGGGGGCGGATCATCAGGAAAACGAATTTCCTGGTTTGGGAAATGAGCTTACTGCATTGTTTTGCAGTAACCAAAGAGATAGCAGTAGGAGGTGGTACCTCTGGTATCCTGTACAACTTATTTCCCAAAGTAACAATAACATCACGAGGTCGAGACTCATACACAGCATGACGCTTCCACAAGTATGGTTGTCCTAATAATACATCAGAAACATCAATAGGAGCAACGTCACATAATACCTCATCCGTGAAGGGCTTGATGCTATAGGGAAGACGACACTGCCGGCTGACGCGGAGATCTCGTCCTTGGTGAAGCCACCCGATGGTGTATGGATGTGGGTGAGCTGTGGTCGGCAAGCCCAACCGCTTCACGGCGTCTGCTGAAATGAGGTTCTTTTGGCTCCCATTGTCGACAATGAACTGTACAGGGGAGCCCTTTACCCACATCCGGGAGTGGAAGAGACGTTCCTCCTCCTCTGGATCTTCCGGTTCCTCCTTCTGGACCTTTGTAGTGGCAACAGTGGCGTTGGGCTCCGCATCAATAATCTGTTTCCCCTTTTCATTCGCCTTTTCAGGTTCTGATTCAGAGTCAGAGCATGCATCTGACTCAGAAGCCCTCATCTCGGCCACTAGCGACTGCTTGGCCCGACACTCACTTGTGTTGTGAGTGGAGCTCTTATGGAACTCACACCACTTTCCCGTGTCCTTCTTTGGCTTTACGGTCTTGTTCTTTTCTTGTGGCTTTGACGGGTTGTCTTTAGCCGCCATGCTCTGTCCTTTGTTCTGCGGTTTGGAAGCACCTTTTCCTTGCTTTTGATTCACAGATCCAAAGTCTCGCTTCTTCTGTTTGAATTTCTGCTCAATCTTGGCGGCATATCGGTATGCCGTACCAAGCGAGGAGATGTCGAGGAACTCCATTTCCTCCTGAATGTATCTGTGCATACAGCTGCGATACTTTAGCACCAAATGTTTCTCTGAATCTTTGATACCCAACTTTGTGTGCAGGGTATGGAACAGATTCGTCGGCTCATGCACATCTTGATCCCTTTGTTGTCGCAGCGTGGTCCATTGTATGTACTTGTCCTCATAGCTCCCCACGGGATAGTACTGTTCCTTGACGGCGTCTCGGAAAAAATTCCAAGTTGGTACGGCTGAGAACAGAGAGGGTTCTGTCTGGTCCTTGTTCTCACAGTAGGTTTCCCACCAGTCCTTAACATGGGGGGTAGCTTTGAGGAGTGCAAAAATAATCTTCTCCGGTCTGAAAAGTCATGAACCGAGAAATATCCTTCTAACAGATTCAACCATCTATCTATGGCATCTGCGTCTTATTTGACCCTCAAATATGGGAATGTCAAAATTTACTTGTACCTTAAAAGGAGTCGCGCCTCTAGAGTGGCTGCTGGATGCAGATGCGCCGCCGGTGGGTAGCCGTTGAAGGATCTGAGCAAAGTTATCCATCATCGCGTTCCTTTGTTTTTCGAGGGCCTCCTCGAGCAATATTTTGATAGGATCTCCTGCTCCCTCATCTTTCTTTTTGTCCCCCATGGGCGTCCATTGAGGTTTGCGAGGCTGATCTTGCAAAGGTTCCACCAGATCAAGCCCTAGCTCCTTATACCCCGACCTCGTTGGGGACATGCAAAGAAGGATCGAGAAAAAGGAGACCGCTCTGATACCACTGATCCGGATTTATGCAGGAACGCAACAGAATAAACACATAACCATAAATACAGAGATGCAGCGGAAATAACACTTCATTTCATTAATATCAAAGAACCGAAATTTGCTTACAGACAATGGAAATAAAACTAGCTAGGGTACTGGTTGCTATCTCTGAGAAGAGATGTGGTGGCTACAGACCTCTGAACTGCTTTACAATGAGGCGCGAGGGCCTATTTATTATTGAGAAACAATGGAGAACCCTAAACATCCCAAAAACCTAACCCTAGGAGATGAAGCGCCAAAACTATGGGCCCCGTCTGGGTAAATTGGTGTTTCAACTTCCCAGGGACGTAACTTTGGCATACTATCTCCGTTTGATGCACATGATACATCATTAGAAAGCTCTATCCGAGGACTACAACTTTGGAATGGGCAACATCAGTCCATGGACCTATGTTGCCCTCCGTTTTCCCAAAAAACCTCGTTTAGGGCCTCAAAACGGCTCCGGAAGTTTAGGACCCGAAAAACTGCTAAAAATAGTAAACTGTGCCGAAACTGAAAAACTGAAATAGACAATTGTGGAGCCCCAAGTGGAATAGGCGGGTGACCACCAATATCCACCTGGATCATGTGACTTACTACTAAACCTGCTAATTTGGTCTTTGTGTACCTTATCCAACTTTAAAAGCTTGCTAAAACCTCACTATTAAAAGAAACATTCTGAAGGTTTAATGGTGAAATGTGTTGGCCGGATAAATCATTCTTGCGGACAAGACCGATCTCCCTAGTACTAAAAGTATCTAGCAACAAACAACCAAATAAACTAATCTTTCTCTAAGCATATACGATCTACGAAAAGCTCTATAGAGGTGTTAAGGATTTACCATTTTTCCAGTGCTTGTTTGAAGTCGTCGTTGTCCCTCGCGCACTTGAAGGAGTTTTCCTCGTAAACCTGCCGTCACAAACAAGAAAAATATTACATAGCACCTGTATAGAAATCATCATAAACCATGCTTATCATAGTGATCAAGGAATCTATGAAATAAACCATCGATTGAAAGCTTATTGAGAAAAATGAGTATATTTGTATTAATTTAAAAAGAATAAAATCCTTACAACCAGAGCCTTGATGTTGCACAGGACTTTTCGGGGTCCGAAGCAGGAATCTCCTTTACTTTGATAAGCTCTGCACTCCTCAATCAAGACAAATAGAGGTATGTAATGTCTCCTCACAAAAGTCTGAGTTAACTGAGTCTGAATCTCAACAGCACTTAACCTCAAATCTTCTTAAGCTTGACCTCCCTTTGAGGCTACCCAATGCCTCTTTTTATAGTGGAAAAGAGGAGGTTTTCTGTTCCAAGTATAAACGGATAGAATTCTCCTTCAAAGGGATAAGCTCCTCACATCAAGGGGTTAGCTCCATAAGGTAAGGGATTCATGCACCTCACAAGAGCGGTTCTGCCACCGCAAGATCCATTCTAGAAGCTTCCAGAATTTAGTTTAATTCAAATTTTTGGAATTTACTTGCGCCTTTTCGATCTTACAGGGGTCCACACCTTTAACACAGATGAAGTGCGTTCAGGTACACAAGAGAGCTGATAGAGAGAAAGTGCGACACCAAAGTTTAGGAGATTTTTAGGAACTTTTCTCTAATTTTCAAGGCTTGACATGAGGAACTGATATGTTAGAATTGCAAAGGGAGAAGTATGAGTGTTAATGAGATAATACAGTTAGCATAATGTCAGGATGAAAATTTTTAGTGTAACAGATTTCCCCCTAAAGTGCAAAGTCTGGAATAGATGAAACTGAAGTCTGTCATATATGAAGAGTGCAGTACTTTATCATTTCAAGGATCATCCTGTGGACACCCCAGTCGGAACCCGTAAAAACATTCAATGCAAAATATATATATTTAATCATATCATCGCTAAGGTAGGCATTCCCATACTCAGATCAAAACTAACTAGAAGCTAATCTAAATGGTTCTGATACAGGAATGATTTTCAATACATCAACCATATAGACATATGTAGACACAGCATGGACGCAACCATCTGTTTGTGAATAGTCTACTGTATAATTGATAACAAAATTCCTCGCAGCTTGGATGGTAGAAACTAGATCCAGGGTCTTGATTTCCGCATCTCGAACTAGTACGATTCTATCCATGCGATTAAATGTGTTGAAGTCGAACATGGTAGAAACCACTTGATTACCAATCAAAGATGTAAACTGTTAACAAGTGTGAGAGTAACCACCAGTAATGTCAATGGCTCTCAAAGTATCCAATACAATCCATGAAATGTGAATGAATGAGTTGAAGTCGAACATGTCACGGAATCATTCGATTGAAGGTCAATGATGCAACCTGTCGTCGAAGGCGAGAAACCTGCCATTGAGGCATGCATATTTCAAGGTACTGACGATTTCTGGATCAACTTCCTAGATAATGAGCTATCGTCGATAGAAAGTGATCTATCATAGGCAAGCCCACAACACGAAATCATAGATCAAGTTTTGAAAATATATTGGCAAGGACTGACTCAGGGATGGTCAAAATGGATGACAGATATTTTGCAGATGAATGGTTTATTTGAACTGTCCTCTTGAACACATAACGACACTACAGATGGATTGGTGACAATTAACCCAAAGCTAATACCCAGAAACTGGCTGAAGACTTTCAATGTGGTTTGATTAACTGTTAGGTAAAGGATTTCCCAACCCAGGTGATTGAAAGTGTCGTGTTCAAGAGTGGTTGACTGAATTTCCAAAAAATCAAAATACAACAAACACGCTCATTTTTCTCTCTTTTCCCCCACCATTTTTGGCAAGTACCTCTTTATTTTTGACAATCTTAAGGAGGATAAAATTTGATTGTTTATAAGCTCATCCTTCAGATGAGTCCAACTTAGTTTAAGATTCGAAGCATAAGAAGGAGTGGTTCGTTCCTGTTAAAAATTGAACAGGTCCTTTACTGTTAAATTTGAACGAGTCTAGTATAGGAGAAAATCGGTGTTTTTCAATTTTAGGGAGTCAGAAAAAAAACTTAAGAAGACTACGTTGGTGTACTTTTTCGTAAATTTAGTCTCTCGGGCTCGAAAAAGGATAAAATAATGCGGGAGAGAACTCTATTGACCGTAATTAGTCAACGTATACCATTTTCGTAAATAGTCCATTTCAGTCCGTAAAAGGGGTAAACTTATACTGAAGGGGCGATCATTCATTTACTTTAACGAGTTTGAATAATCAAGTGCTCGGCAATCTTTTCATGTTTAGAGAGTCTGAAAAAGGGCTTAAAAGAGGACTCCAAGGTTTCGCTTTTTCGTAATTTTCAAGAGTCCGAAAAAGTGATAAAAGTATACTCAGTAGTTTCGCTTTTTCTGTAAATTTTAACGAGTTCGAAAAAGGGATAAAAATGTACTCATGGTTTTCACTTTTTCGTAAGTTTTAACGAGTTTGAAAAAGGGATAAAAATGTACTCATGTGGCCGACTTTCAATTAATTTTACGAGCAGGAAAAGACGGAAAGAACTCGGTATTTTCATGTGTTTTACGAGAATGAAATATAGCAAAATAATCTCGAGATTTTCATGAGTTTAACGAGTCTTGAAAATAACCGAAATTGACTCAATATAGGTTTCATTTTTACAAAATCTTGAAACAGAGAAAAACTATGCTTCGAAGTGGTTTCATTTTTACACAAGCTTGAAACAGAGAGAAAACTGTGCTTGATGCCCCCTAAGCGTAACTACTAGAGCACATGCCCCCCAGCTTCATTTCATTCAACTAAGTACACTAATGGTAATAATAGCTGGATGGAATGAAGGTTCATTTACGAGATCATATGAAAGACCCGACCTAAAACTGTAAGAAAATTATGCAAAAAATAACCTAAATATATGACTTAACATATATGAGATCTAGTCAAAGACTTGAATCAATTAGGGGAGGATTTGTTTCATTTTTTATCGAGCTTAACACAAGAAAAGAACTATGCTCATGGCAACGTGTTTCATTTTTTAACGAGGTTGACACAGTAAAAGGAACTTTCCTCACCTACATGTTTCATTTTTTAAACGAGGTTGACACAGTAAAAAATTTTCCTCAAATCTACTCTCTACAATATACCTATATAACCTACTTATTCATTTTTTAATGAGGTTGACACAAGAAAATAACTATCCTCATACCTGATTCATTTTTTAACGAGGTTGACTCAATAAAAGGAACTATCCTCTGACCAACTGATTCATTTTTTAACGAGGTTGACACAGGAAAAGAACTGTCCTCATACCTGATTCATTTTTTAACGAGGTTGAATCAATAACAGGAGCTATCCTCTGACCAACTGATTCATTTTTTAACGAGGTTGACACAGGAAAAAAACTGTCCTCATACCTAATTCATTTTTTAACGAGGTTGACTCAGTAACAGGAACTATCCTGAGAAACTACTTATTTCTAATCTATCAATCTACTCTCTACAATCTACCTACTGATTCATTTTTTAATGAGGTTGACACAGGAAAATAACTGTCCTCATCGCCGACTGATTCATTTTTTTAACGAGGTTGACACAGTAAAAGTAACTCTCCTCACCAGCCACTGATTCATTTTTTAACGAGGTTGACACCGTAAAAGGAACTATCCTGAAAGACATGTTTCATTTTTATAAAGAGGTTGACACAGTAACAGGAACTATCCTCAAACTCACTGCTTTATAATCTATCTTTCTACTCTCTACAATCTACCTACTGATTCATTTTTTAATGAGGTTGACACAGGATGAGAACTATCCTCATCATCGACTAATTCATTTTTTAATGAGGTTGACTCAGTAAAAGAACTCTCCTCACTGATTCATTTTTTAACGAGGTTGACACAGTAAAAGGAACTATCCTCAGAGACACTTGTTTCATTTTTTAACGAGTTTGGCACAGGAAAAGGAACTTCCCTCATAGAAGCTTGTTTCATTTTTTAACGAGCTTGACACAAGAAAAGGAACTATGCTCTCGACTAACTGATTCATTTTTTAAACAAGGTTGACAAAGTGAAAGGAACTATCCTCACCAGCCACTAATCATGGCTTCCAACTGGAAGAAACACATGTCAATGGACACACCTTGATCATGGCTTCCAAGAGGTCTTCATCAGATGGAAGAACAGTCCTCTGGAAGGAACACATGTCAAGGGACTCAAAAGCGATAAGAACATCGCGTTCAAATAATTCCATAGATTTTTCCATGTCAATTACTGGATCTAAGTCAAAAGAAGACGAGCAAACCGTGAGAGGCTCACTTACATCGGTAACTGAAAACATGGGACTAGCTGCCACATAATTAACCCATGGCGGGGTAGATACCACTTTAGAATCAAGAACATTTAGGGCTGTCATATTATTGGTAGTCGAAACAAGACTAGGGATTGAAAGATGGTCTACAGTCACAATATTTCCATTGTGAGGGAAAGACATCACGTGAAAGAGTGTCGATACGACAGCTTTCATTGCATAGACATAGTCTCGCCTAAGGAGTAAATTGAAATCCAAGGGACCTCGAACTACCATAAGATCAATACAGACAGTTTTACCTTCCAAAGTAATAGAAAACTTAGTAAGGATCCCTAAAGGTTCACTAATGGTTCTGTTAAATGCTTTCAGTTTCTGCATAATAGGCACAAGCTGAGGGGAACCCAAAGCTTTCCAAGCAGTTGAGGATAAAATACTAACAGAAGCACCATCATCTACCTGTGTGCGGTGTATGTCCCTACCACCCAATTTCACAATGATTTGGAAAGGGATGGAGGGAGGAAGATGAGGTTCTGTCAGTCTATTCCAATCAAAGGAAAAGACCTCAGTACTTGGAGGGGGTTTTGTAGAAACAGGTGAAATTCCCCCCGGCGTAGAAGAATCTGATGTAACAAGAAGAACCTGAGCAGTATGAAGTTCACTCTCTACAGAAAGAATGGGATCGACCGAATGTGAAATCGAATCGACCACTTGATCACCTAACGGATCATCAACCTGATTGATATGAGTTTCACTCTCCAATGGAAGCGTGGGATCGACTGTACTTGAAATTAGATCAATCACTCCGTCAGTTGACGGTAGGTTGGGAGAAATTTTACGGTAACCAGTTGGAAATTCTTGCAGTGGAACAGTAAGGTTTTCCAACAATTTTGAGGCTTCATCCATGTGAGGGAAAATGTGAGTTTGATGACTCCCTTTGCATAAATTACAAGGAAACCTAACTTTACCCTTTTTCCCATGAACCTGACTATCACTGGTTGATGGATCAACGAAAAGTTGATGAGATTTTTCTAACCATACTTCCAAGACCTTTGGAATACCAGGACAATTGATAAGGAAGTGGTCACCCTTACAAATCCTGCAAGGGTATTTGGGTTTACGATACATGTTGGAGGTTTCCTCAACACAACTAACACTTACAGCCATGGTTGGTTGGTTGAATTCTTTCTTATCTTGCTTCTTCTTCTTCGTCTTCCCTTTCTTCTTCTTCGTCACCTGGTTACTAGCGTCAAGGCTTTTACCAAGAGAAGAGGAAGAAATGGACGAAGAAATATTAGGCGAAGAAGGTAAAGGGTCAACAGAAGGTTGGTGATGTTGAGATGGTGAACTCTGTGAAGCATCCGATTGAGGTGGAACAATTGGAGTGTTCAGGGCCAACGAAGTCGAAAATAACCATATCGGTAAACCTATTGTAAATCCAGGTGATGACAATGTAGCCATATAAGGAGGACCAACATTTCCAAAGCAAGGAAAAGTACTAGGATTCTCGTTAAGAGGGGTTCCTTGGTTGGTAAATTCCGGAATAGTTGCCATTATATTCAACTTCAGTGAATTTTATTAACAATTTAAAACTAAAATTAACAATTCACAATTCACACCTAACAATTAAAATTCACAATTCACACCTATGGTCTCTAAAATTAAAAACAAACAAATTAACACGCGCTATCAAATCTAGGAGTAAAACCACACACAAACAGTAACTTCCCCTACTAAAAACACTAGTTGGTGATGAAATCCAACATCGTAGAATTTAATACAGAAAGGGCGGTTGGAACAGTTACCCTGAAAACCTGCTTAATGAAACAGACTGGCACAAGTTTCTTCACAAAACCATCTCGAGTGAAGAGAACCCCCCAGAGAGTCCAAGTGAGTCTAGTCGATGTCTCCTCTAGGTACAATGAGATCTTGAATTCACCGTCACCTTAGGAAATAATCTTAAGCTTATGGACACTAAGGTTACCAACAATAACAAATAAAACTGGGGGAACAGTCTACGATCCGATTCCATGCGCAAGGGCAGAGTAACAAAGCTCAATCCCCTTGAAGGCTCCTCGACATGGTTAATCCGAGTTTTACCGACAAGTGACCCCAGGCTCCTCGACAATGGTTAATCCGAGGTTTACCATTTTTAATGCGCGCATAATCTTCTATCTTCCCCAATGACACAAAATTGATTGTTTCAAAGGTTCGGACATGATCTCGTGATTGAATTCTTTAAGATAAGCTTCCCAGATTGTACCAATTACAATTGGATTTATTTCCCACCGCAAGATTTATCTACTTGTTTGTTTTTGTTGCTTTGGAATGTTAACTACAACCTCTTCCAAAGCACTAATACTGAGCTAGATTGGTGGAAAGAGCCCTAAAAATGTAAAAAATTACTAGATGAATTTTAATTAAGCGCTGTGTTATTTAAGCTGTTATTACTCAAAAGGGTAAATGGATACGAAACCAATGGTGTTATGACCCGACCCAAAACTGAATGTAATCGAATATGATAATGTAATCTTTTCAATTTGATGAATCCTAACTAAAGTAAGGAAAGAGTTTCCATCAATTTCCAACAATGCAAAGATTGATAAATAAGAGAAAATATAGCAAATTCTCTAATGCACTAATTTCATCAAGAAAAACTAATGCAAATCAATCCCAAAACAATTTATATATATATATATATATATATATATATATATATATATATATATATATATATATATATATATATTTTTTTTTTTTTTTTTAAACAAGCATAAAAACATCTAAATTCAAATCAAATAAAAATGATCTAAATCTACGATTGATTTTTCATAATGTAAACTATGCAGTTGTAATCTATGCACAATTCACATGAAAAGTATGCAAATGTAATCTATGCACATTTTTCATTAATATTCTGAAAATGAGAATTCTAATTATGCAAATGTGATCTATGCAATAGAATTCTCAAACACAAGATGATTCTAATGTGATCTAAGAACCAATCAAGTGCAAGTCAAGAAAATCGGGTAAGAGTTCCAAAGATAAAAAAACACTCAAAGGCGATTAACACTCATACACAATTTAGCTCCCCCTAAATTGTGAGAGTTCCAAAGATCAAAAAACACTCAAAGGCGATTAACACTCATACACAATTTAGCCCCCCCTAAATTTTGGCTTTCTTTTTTGGTGAACTAAGAAGACACTAGGAATCTATGGTTAGCTTGATGTCTTGACGTGGAACATTTTTCGGAAGGGGAAGAGGTAGCCAATATAAAATTGATACTTCTAGTATGGCATATCCTTAATTTAATGTATCGATTATGTGTACTCGATTCTGTTGTTTTATTTGTTTTTCAGCTCACAATTATATTCAAGGTGTATGGTGTATTGTTTGTCATCTACTTGTAGTTACATGGAAAGCACTTAATTGCATACTAAATTCTAGTGATGTAATCTTATTATTAAAACTAAGTCCCCAAGGTACGCAAATGATTTATTCTGACAATTTTCAAATTACAATTTTGAACCATGTGAGGCTTGCCAAGCTAAAATGCATGGTATTCAAATGTCTCTTAAAATTTGAAATAATAAAATCAGGGCTCTGGATTTGACATGATGAGTAGCTAAAAATCGAATGTTAGAAATAAAATTTTGCATAAAGATGCAGTGCTCGGTGGTTGATGAATTTTCCTTTGCAATCTTGATCTCTCTCCGCGTAGCTTGTAAAAAAAACCCAAATTGAATAGTGTTGAAATCAAAAGAACAAATCACAACAATAAACCCCGGACAAAGAGACCCTAATTCCTCACTGTCGTCTGAGAAACAACAACAACTCTGATATTCATGAAAATATTAACTATTCAGGCACTGGCACTGGATGTCAACTCCATCTCCATCCCAACAATCATGATTGCAAACCATTCTCCTAATGCTCTACAATACGAATGATCCTAGGGCTTCCCTTGTAGGCATGGAGGTTTTGGGCTCGCCCCAGGTTCCTCCAGCTGTCCCCCTCCGTCCGCTGCTGATGCATTCAACTTACTGTTGGCTTCGATGCCGAAGAAGAAGAAAACTGAAGTAACCAAGTTTTTGAAAAAGCTGGATGATATTCCAGAAATCTCTCTTCCCCCTGAGGGTCTAATCCAGGTAGCTTTGTCTCTGGCGTATCGCGCTCTCGTGGGACAGTTCACAGGTCTCTGCGCCCTCCCCAAAAACAAAGGAGAACTAGGTCGTCAAGAACTGGACGTCGTTGATCAAGAATAGTGTAACCTCGTATTTCTTGGGGAGAGGCTATTTTCTGTTTGAATTCATCTCAAAAGAGGATAAAGATCTGATCTTTCAAAATGGACCCTACTTCATGGGTCCTCAAGGCTTGTGTCTCAATAAGCGGACGTCGGATTTCGACCCAGCAGTTGATGTTCCAAATGTTGTTCCTGTGTGGGTTAGGTTGCTAAATCTCCCAGTGCATTGCTGGAACTGGGATTCGCTGAAGCACATAGGCAATGCCTTGGGTAAATTTATTGACTGGGGAAATAACAAGGACCAATACGACTGTGCCAGAATATGCGTTGTGGTATATCTATAGGTGGGCCTTCCAGAGGCAATAAAAATCAATGTAGACAGTTGGACCCATGTGAAAAAGCTAGATTATGAGCAACTTTCCTTCAAGTGTCAAAAATTCCATGTCTATGGTCACTTTGCTAGGGGTTATCGGAGTAATGGAGAGGTGGAGAAAGGGAAGGAGGAGGGTTGGAACTAGGTCAAGAGGACAAAGACCTCCCATAAATTCCACAAATCCGGTGTCCCAAATGGTAAAGGCCCTCAGCCGGCTTCTATTCTTCAAACCCCTCCCTCGAATGGTCAAGAAAACAAATTCGGGCCCCTAAGTTCAGCAATAGAGGACACCCAGGAGATCGAGATGTATAAGAAAGGATCCCTAGACAAAGGGACCCCTTCAAGCTCGAGGCAAGGAGAAAATGCCGTAGATAGATCTAAAGAAAAACATGCAGAAGTTGAGGAAGAACAATTATCGGAGGATTCAGAGGAGGAAGGAGAAATAGGGGATTCATAAACTTCGGCTAGAAGATCCACAAGAGGCCGTAAGTCCGCCCATGAAAATAGAGAACAGGAAAGCTACAAATATAAGCTCCAGGGTAGTCAACCAACACTCAGGAAACTCTTGGCAAAAATGCCAAAGATGACAAGAAATCAGACTCAGGGCTCCAAGGGAGCTCATCACACCCAAAAAACTATGTGATGAAGGTTGTCTCCTAGAATTGCAGGGGTATGGGGAGTAGAGTTAAAGAAGAAGCCATAAGAATTATTTTAAGGATAGAAACCCCAGACATACTTCTCATTCAGGAAACTAGAATTGAGGACAAAGACTTCCTCCAAATGAGTAAGAAATTTTGGAATAAAGGTGGAGGACAAACAGTCTTTGCTTGAGGAGCCTCGGGCGGGCTAGGTACTCTCTTGAATATTAACAAATTCCCAATGGTCAAAGAGATCCTAAACACTCACTAGCTGTTCTTGAAACTTCAGCATCTTGACACAAAAGAGATCATTTGTCTCATCAATGTGTATGTCCCAGTAAATGTAGGGGAGACAAAGGCTTGCTGGGACTCCATCAGAAATATGACAGGAATGGAGAATCTGGAAAATACCATCATTGTTGGCGACCTTAATCTCACCTTGCTTTTGTCAGAGAAGTGAGGAGGCAGCATCGTAAGGGATCCAGCGAGGGAATGGGTGGAGGACCTCATGCAGGACTGGGACTTGCTCGACATCAAGCCCTCTATTGGTAAGTACAACTGGTCAAACAAAAGAGTCGGTCCGAGGCATATTGCTGCAAGGTTAAATAGATTTCTCATTCAAAGTTCCTTTCTCCTATTAGGATTAGAGACTAGAATGCACATTCTACCTTGCAGCGTTTCTGATCATAAAGCATAATTATATCTACTTATTAACATTTCCTTAAGGATGTCCCAAGGAGAAATATTTTTTGAAAAGAATCAATAAGTGCTTTGTAATTCAATATTTGCAATTGTTCTAGCAACTGGTGTCCCTACAGTTCTCCTGGAGAAGAATGATCCCAGAATCCCTCTTGTTTGATGATTTACATGCTACTGAAGAGTTTCTATTCTCATATTCAAAGTGAATGAATAATTTGCCACAAGAATTTATGACTATCCCATCATAGCAGATAGTCAGATCCCCTATAAAGGCCATTAGTTTCCTAAATAATTCTGCCAGTTCTTTCACTCTCTTGTTTTAACAGAAAATTCCTTCTTTGGATAAGATTGAATGAATAATTTCCTCATAGGGATTTAATCCAAAAACATATGATGATTTAAAGAATCCACAAACTTCAATCGAATCTTTTTTCTGTGGATTGATTGAAAGAAAGAGAACCATTATCTTGGAAATTTTAACAGAGTATACTTGTGGCTTTTTCGTGGTCGCACTACATTGTTTAGGTGTTATTCTTTAGTAATCTTGTCCATCCTATCACTAGCCCCTCTCGAGGGTGGCCATTATGTATATTTTTCCTTGTATCAGAGACTGCAATTTAAACTATTTGCACAACTTTTCTGAGACATATAGACTACTATAGTTTCGGTAAATGCTCAAGTGAATTTTCATTTCATAAATTACAATGTTTTCAGTTACAAATAATGGGTTGTTATGGTATTCGATTCTTTCTCTATTTTTTTTAAATTAGCAGTATGAATTTCCTTCTATTTGTTTGTTTATTTCCCAAAAAAAAAAAAAAAAGGTTTATGATCTCTACGTGGAATCGAGTTCTCTGCCCAGCCCTCGACTGCTTTTGCACAGAGATGATCTTCATGACCTCATCCTTCAACTGGGGACCCAGCATGGCCTCCACAATCTTGTGCTCCTTAACCGCCAAAGAGAAGAGATAGATTTGCTCGAGAAAACGGATTTTTCCTTTTATTTACCAGGCAATCAGTGTATTCCTGGAATGGAGATTTTGAGAACCTTCCACAAATCAGGTGTCAAAAATCCATATGTGCTTAATAATAAATATACATTCAAAAGTTTCCTTGACAAAATTTCTTAGAGTTTTGGTCGACTCTCGATTTCTGGGACAGAATCTGATTTTTGGAGACCAAGTTTGGTGGCACGAAATCCGAGGAAATCTAGACTGTTTGACTACAGCGTTGACCACATCTTTGACTGCATGTTTGACCAGTGCATTGAATAGGTTTGACCGATAATTTCAGGACTGTTCGACTGAGAATTTCAGGACTGTTTGACCAAGTTTGACTGAGAATTTCAAAAGAAATCCCCGAATGGTCAAAATGCCTAGAAATTTCATTTTGGAAGTCTTCCACGATGAAATGGATCTGATCATGATGGAACTCCACTAGCCATTTAGCTGCTTAGCCATTTCATGGACCACATTCCTCTATGTATGATCATCAAGGCTTGGATGCAGGAGGTAGGGGAGTCTCAGATGGCTTTGGAAAACTACTGGTAGCTTGACCATGGGCTTTTTTTTTGTTTTTTTTTTAATAAAGTTTCCTTCGATGAAATTATTTGCAGCAGTCCTCAGTACATATAAACACCTTATTTTTCTTCTCCTGTTCGTATGAGAAACTCTCACCAAAGAGAAATGCACAGTTATGTTTCCTTGTGTGCATCAAGTTCCCTGAGATATCCATGCAATATTGGCCTTTCCACAAACATATTTATTATTCTCTCACTCACTTTATCTATCATAGGCCTGAGAAATTTTACAACCCTTAGGGGCCAGAAAAGCATGTCTGAAGTTTAACTTGTCCAAAGACCTTAAAGAATAAGTTCTGATTGGAGTTGTAAAAATAATGTTTATATAACTTGTAAGGAACCTCTCTCCTTAGAGCCTATGGGAGGAAAAATTTCTTCCATCCAGATAAAACGTAAATTTTGTCAAAGAATAAGAGAATCTATAAGACAATGCCTCCAGAATAACCTTTTCAATGAAGCACTTCAAGTCAGGGTGGCCACACTCGGTAATCATCTGAAAGTTGTCAAGAATCAAAGTGCCAAAGGGACATAATTGCAGGGCCATCATCCACTAGCTTAAAATACATGATAGGCCTACAAAAGGATTTTTTTGGGGCCCTATATTCAAAATAAGGCTTGAAAAGAGAATCTCCACTATCAAATCAACCAAGGGTAGTCTTAAAAGATGAAATTGAGAAACAATTTACTTCTCAGTTCTCTCTACGAAAGAATTTTCAATTGCAAATACTGAGGAACATCAATGCAACCCTGTCTTGGAGTCATCTCACAAACTTTATGAAGCGCAAATAATACTGTGTGACTAGTCATTGACTCTGGGTAAGCTAACTACTACCCTCTCAAACATGAACAATGATGATGGTAAGACATGGGATTAGATATATTCCATAGTTAATTTTATAAAGCTACCTAGTATTTTGTCAATCCAGACATTTTGCAGAGGTTTACAAATAATCCATCATAGAGAAATCATTGAGAACCAAATTAAACAAAGGTATTAACAAGTTTATACCCAAGGTCAATGATTCCAAAGTGACGATGAGCTGGAAGCCTATCACTCTGTTGAATGACTCATGTAATAGTCTTACCAAAGCTCAGCACTCATAATCAAGCATATTCTCATGATTATTATCAAACCTAGGCAGACTTGTTTCATTAAAGGTCAATTGATCATAGATAATGTTATTGCAGCCTGTAAGGGCATGGAATGCCCCAGTAATTGAAAGCAAGGCATGTAATCTAGATGCAGAAATTCAAACGATCCATAGGATATCTACAATGATAATGCGACATTTCTGTCTTTGGAGTTGAAAGTTTGAAGCCAAATCACATGTCAAAAATATCTTGGAACATGTTAAAGAGTTTTTGAAAATCTAAGTAATTGTCGGAAGGCCAGATGTGTATGATAATTCATCTGTTCTAGTCTTCAGTGTTTAATTATTTTCATTTCTGAAATAGGAGACTTGGTTATGGAATCCTATGCACTTTGTGTATCACCTTCATTAATTAAACAAAGAGGGAAGACTGTAAACCAATACAAAAAAACAACAATCTCTCAATAAAATCTGAAAAAAAATGCAACCTGAATAACGCAGCAACAAAGCTCATTCAACACAACAACAACTTAAAATTGATGGATATCGAATTCAAAAAGGTATGCAACTCCAACTCCATATTGAATCCTAAAAAATGTGGATGGGGTTGAAAATTGCTCACCTGGAAAAAATTGCCACTTGGTGGGGGCTTAGGTGATGAAAATTATGGTCACTGTCATTGCCTCCCTACAGAAAATCCTCTTCTATCTAGTTTCTACCCTGTGTTCAGCGATGCAATTTCCATACTGGAGGAATTTTCTCCATGCACTGATTGCCAGGTCAATGAAATCCCCTTGATGCATGCATCTGGGCATTGTGATTATTATAACTAACAGCCCCCGCTGCTAATGCCCTCCTCTTCCCATAGGACCATGTATTACTGGATACCTCGAACTATAGGAGGCCTCGAAATTAGTTGTTGGGAACTGTGACTTACTACTAAACCTGCTAATTTGGTCTTTGTGTACCTTATCCAGCTTTAAAAGCTTGCTAAAACCTCACTATTAAAAGAAACATTCTGAAGGTTTAATGGTGAAATGTGTTGGCTGGATAAATCGTTCTTGCGGACAAGACCGATATCCCTAGTACTAAAAGTATCTAGCAACAAACAACCAAATAAAATAATCTTTCTCTAAGCATATACGATCTACGAAAAGCTCTATAGAGGTGTTAAGGATTTACCATTTGTCCAGTGCTTGTTTGAAGTCGTGATTGTCCCTCACGCGCTTGAAGGAGTTTTCCTTGTAAACCTGCAGTCACAAACAAGCAAAGTATTACATAGCACCTGTATAGAAATCATCATAAACCATGCTTATCATAGTTATCAAGGAATCTATGAAATAAACCATCGATTGAAAGCTTATTGAGAAAAATTAGTATATTTGTATTAATTTCAAAAGAAGAAAATCCTTACAACCTAAGCCTTGATGTTGCACAGGACTTTCCGGGGTCCGAAGCAGGAGTCTCCTTTACTTTGATAAGCTCTGCACTCCTCCAACCAAGAAAAATAGAGGTATGTAATCTCTCCTCACAAAAGTCTTAGTTAACTGAGTCTAAATCTCAACAGCACTTAACCTCAAATCTTCTTAAGCTTGACCTCTCTTTGAGGCTACCCAATGCCTCTTTTTATAGTGGAAAAGAGGAGGTTTTTTGTTCCAAGTATAAAGGGATAGAATCCTCCTTCAAAGGGATAAGCTCCTCACATCAAGGGGTTAGCTCCATAAGGTAAGGGATTCATGCACCTCACAAGAGCGGTTCTGCCACCGCAAGATCCATTCTAGAAGCTTCCAGAATTTACTTTAATTGAGATTTTTGGAATTTACTTGCGCCTTTTTGATCTTATAGGGGTCCGCACCTTTAACACAGATGAAGTGCATTTAGGTACGCAAGAGAGCTGAACATTAGGTGCGGGACCGCAGGCAAGATAGAGAGAAAGTGCGACACCAAAGTTTAGGAGATTTTTAGGAACTTGTCTCTAATTTTCAAGGCTTGACATGAGGAACTAATATGCTAGACTTGAAAAGGGAGAAGTATGAGTGTTAATGAGCTCATACAGTTAGCAAAATGTCAGGATGACAATTTTTAGTGTAACAGATTGCCCCCTAAAGTGCAAATTTTGGAATAGATGAAACTGAAGTCTGTCATATATGAAGAGTGCAGTACTTTATCATTTCAAGGATCATCTTGTGGACACCCCAATAGGAACCTGTAAAAAAATTCAATGCAAAATATATATATGTAATCATATCATCGCTGAGGTAGGCATTCCCATACTCAGATCAAAACTAACTAGAAACTAATCTAAATTGTTCTGATACAGGAATGATTTTCAATACATCAACAGTATAGACATATGTAGACACAGCATGGACACAACCATCTGTTTGTGAATAGTCTACTATATAATTGATAACAAAATTCCTTGTAGCCTTGATGGTAGAAACTAGATCCAGGGTCTTGATTTCCACATCTCGAACTAGTACGATTCTATCCATGCGATTAAATGTGTTGAAGTCGAACATGGTAGAAACCACTTGATTACCAGTCAAAGATGTAAACTGTTAACAAGTGTGAGAGTAACCACGATGATGAATATCAATAGCTCAAAGTACTCAGTACAATTCATGAAATGTGAATGAATGAGCTGAAGTCGAACATCTCACGAAATCATTCGATCGAAGGTCAATGATGCAACCTGTCGTCGAAGGTGAGAAACCTGCCATTGAGGCATGCAGATTTCAAAGTCATGAGGTTTACGGATCAACTTCCTAGATAATGAGCTGTCGTCGATAGAAAGTGATCCGTCGTAGGCAAGCCCACAACACGAAATCATAGATCAAGTTTTGAAAAAATATATTGGCAAGGACTGACTCAGGGATGGTCAAAATGGATGACAGATATTTTGCAGATGAATGGTTTATTTGAACTGTCCTCTTGAACACATAACGACACTGCAGATGGATTGGTGACAATTAACCCAAAGCTAATACCCAGAAACCGGCTGAAGACTTTCAATGTGGTTTGATTAACTATTAGGTAAAGGATTTCCCAACCCAGGTGATTGAAAGTGTCGTGTTCAAGAGTGGTTGACTGAATTTCCAAAAAATCAAAATACAACAAACACACTCATTTTTCTCTCTTTTCCCCCACCATTTCTGGCAAGTACCTCTTTATTTTTGACAAGCTTGAGGAGGATAAAATTTTCTTGTTTATAAGCTCATCCATTAGATGAGTCCAACTTAGTTTAAGATTCGAACCCTAAGAAGGAGTGGTTCATTCCTGTTAAAAATTGAACAGGTCCTTTACTGTTAAATTTTAACGAGTCCAGTATAGGAGAAACTCGGTGTTTTTCAATTTTAGGGAGTCAAAGAAACCCTTAAGAGACTACATTGGTGAAATTTTTTAAGTAAATTTAGTCTACTCGGGCACGAAAAAGGATAAAATAATGCGGGAGAGAACTCTATTATTTGTAATTCGTCAACGTATACCTTTTAAGCAAATAGTCCATTACGGGGTAAAGTAAAGGGGTAAACATATCTTTGAAGGGACGATCATTCATTTACTTTAACGAGTTCGAATAATCAAGTGCTCGACAATCTTTTCATGTTTAGAGAGTCTGAAAAGGGCTTAAAAGAGGACTCCAAGGTTTCGCTTTTTCGTAATTTTCAAGAGTCCGAAAAAGTGATAAAAGTATACTCAGTAGTTTTGCTTTTTCTGTAAATTTTAACGAGTTCGAAAAAGGGATAAAATTGTACTCATGGTTTTCACTTTTTCGTAAGTTTTAATGAGTTTGAAAAAGGGATAAAAATGTACTCATGTGGCCGACTTTCAATTTAATTTACGAGCAGGAAAAGACGGAAAGAACTCAGCATTTTCATGTGTTTTACGAGAATGAAATATAGCAAAATAATCTCGAGATTTTCATGAGTTTAACAAGTATTGAAAATAACCGAAATTGACTCAAGATAGGTTTCATTTTTACAAAATATTGAAACAGAGAAAAACTATGCTTCGGAGTGGTTTCATTTTTACACAAGCTTGAAACAGAGAGAAAATTGTGCTTGATGCCCCCTAAGCGTAACTGCTAGAGCGCATGCCCCCCCAGCTTAATTTCATTCAACTAAGTACACTAATGGTAATAATAGCTGGATGGAATGAAGGTTCATTTACGAGATCATATGAAAGACCCGACCTAAAACTGTAAGAAAATTATGAAAAAAATAACCTAAATATATGACTTAACATTTACGAGATCTAGTCAAAGACTCGACTCAATTAGGGGAGGATTTGTTTCATTTTTTAACGAGCTTAACACAAGAAAAGAACTATGCTCATGGAAACGTGTTTCATTGTTTAACGAGGTTGACACAGTAAAAGGAACTTTCCTGACCTACATGTTTCATTTTTTAAACGAGGTTGACACAGTAAAAAAATGTCCTCAAATCTACTCTCTACAATCTACCTATATAACCTACTTATTCATTTTTTAATGAGGTTGACACAAGAAAAGAACTATCCTCATACCTGATTCATTTTTTAACGAGGTTGAATCAATAAAAGGAACTATCCTCTGACCAACTGATTCATTTTTTAACGAGGTTGACATAGGAAAAGAATTTTCCTCATACCTGATTCATTTTTTAACGAGGTTGACTCAATAACAGGAGCTATCCTCTGACCAACTGATTCATTTTTTAACGAGGTTGACACAGGAAAAGAACTATCCTCATACCTGATTCATTTTTTAACGAGGTTGACTCAATAACAGGAACTATCCTGAGAAACTACTTATTTCTAATCTATCAATCTACTCTCTACAATCTACCTACTGATTCATTTTTTAATGAGGTTGACACAGGAAAAGAACTGTCCTCATTGCCGACTGATTCATTTTTTTAACGAGGTTGACACAGTAAAAGTAACTCTCCTCACCAGCCACTGATTCATTTTTTAACAAGGTTGACACCGTAAAAGGAACTATCCTCAAAGGCATGTTTCATTTTTTTAAAGAGGTTGACACAGTAATAGGAACTATCCTCAAACTCACTGATTTCTAATCTATCTTTCTACTCTCTACAATCTACCTACTGATTCATTTTTTAATGAGGTTGACACAGGAAGAGAACTATCCTCATCGTCGACTGATTCATTTTTTAATGAGGTTGACTCAGTAAAAGAACTCTCCTCACTGCTTCATTTTTTAACGAGGTTGACACAGTAAAATGAACTATCCTCAGAGAAACCTGTTTCATTTTTTAACGAGGTTGGCACAGGAAAAGGAACTTCCCTCATAGAAACTTGTTTCATTTTTTAACGAGCTTGACACAAGAAAAGGAACTATGCTCTCGACTAACTGATTCATTTTTTAAACGAGGTTGACATAGTAAAAGGAAATATCCTCACCAGCCATTGATCATTGCTTCCAACTGGAAGAAACACATGCCAATGGACACACCTTGATCATGGCTTCCAAGAGGTGTTCATTAGATGGAAGAACAGTCCTCTGGAAGGAACACATGTCAAGGGACTCAAAAGGGATAAGAACATCGCGTTCAAATGATTCCATAGAGTTTTCCATGTCAATTACTGGATCTAAGTCAAAATATGATGAGCAAACCGTGAGAGGCTCACTTACATCTGTAACTGAAAACATGGGACTAGCTGCCACATAATTAACCCACGGCGGGGTAGATACCACTTTACAATCAGGAACATTTAGGGGTGTCATATTATTGGTAGTCGAAACAAGACTAGGGAATGAAAGATGGTCTACAGTCACAATATTTCCATTGTGAGGGAAAGACATCATGCGAAAGAGTGTCGATATGACAGCTTTCATTGCATAGACATAGTCTCGCCTAAGGAGTAAATTGAAATCCAAGGGACCTCGAACTACCATAAGATCAATACAGACAGTTTTACCTTCCAAAGTAATAGAAAACTTAGTAAGGATCCCTAAAGGTTCACTAATGGTTCTGTTAAATGCTTTCAGTTTCTGCATAATAAGGATCAAGCTTGAGGGGAACCAGCTCCAAGCTTTCCAAGCGATTGAGGATAAAATACTAACAGAAGCACCTTCATCTACCTGTGTGCGGTGTATGTCCCTACCACCCAACTTCACAATGATTTTGAAAGGAATGGAGGAAGGAAGATGAGGTTCTGTCAGTCTATTCCAATCAAAGGAAAAGACCTCAGAGTTTGGAGGGGCTGTAGAAACAGGTGAAATGCCCCTCGGCGTAGAAGAATCTGATGTAACAAGAAGAACATGAGCGGTATGAAGTTCACTCTCTACAGGGAGAATGGGATCGACTGAATGTGAAATCGAATCGACCACTTGATCAACTAATGGATCATCAACCTAAGTGATATGAGTTTCACTCTCCAATGGAAGAGTGGAATTGAAGCATGTGAAATTAGATCAATCACTCCGTCAGTTGACGGTAGGTTGGGAGAAATTTTACGGTAACCAGTTGGAAATTCTTGCTGTGGAACAGTAAGGTTTTCCAACAATTTTGAGGCTTCATCCATGTGAGGGAAAATGTGAGTTTTATGACTCCCTTTGCATAACTTACAAGGAAACCTAACTTTACCCTTTTTCCTATGAACCTGACTATCACTGGTTGATGGATCAACGAAAAGTTGATGAGATTTTTCTGACCATACTTCCAAGACCTTTGGAATACCAGGACAATTGATAAGGAAGTGGTCACCCTTACAAAGCCTGCAAGGGTATTTGGGATTACGATGCATTTTGGAGGTTTCCTCAACACAACTAACACTTACAGCCATGGTTGGTTGGTTGAATTCTTTCTTATCTTGCTTCTTCTTCTTCTTCTTCCCTTTCTTCTTCTTCGTCACCTGGTTACTAGCGTCAAGGATTTTACCAAGCAAAGAGGAAGAATGGACGAAGAAATATTAGGCGAAGAAGGTACAGGGTCAACAGAAGGTTGGTGATGTTGAGATGGTGAAGTCTGTGAAGCATCCGGTTGAGGTGGAACAATTGGAGTGTTCGGGGCCAACGAAGTTGAAAATAACCATATCGGTAAACCTATTGTAAATCCAGGTAATGACAATGTAGCCATATAAGGAGGACCAACATTTCCAAAGCAAGGAAAAGTACTAGGAATCTCGTTAAGAGGGGTTCCTTGGTTGGTAAATTCCGGAACAGTTGCCATTATATTCAACTTCGGTGAATTTTATTAACAATTTAAAACTAAAATTAACAATTCACAATTCACACCTAACAATTAAAATTCACAATTCACACCTATGGTCTCTAAAAGTAAAAACAAACAAATTAACACGTGCTATCAAATCTAGGAGTCAAACCACACACAAACAGTAACTTCCCGTACTAAAAACACTAGTTGGTGATGAAATCCAACGTCGTAGAATTTAATACAGAAAGGGCGGTTGGAACAGTTACCCTGAAAACCTACTTAATGAAACAGACTGGCACAAGTTTCTTCAAAAAACCATCTCGAGTGAAGAACCCCCCAGAGAGTCCAAGTGAGTCTAGTCGACATCTGCTCCAGGTACAGTGAGATCTTTCCTTCACCGTCACCTTAGGAAATAATCTTAAGCTTATAAACACTAAGGTTACCAACTGTAACAAATACAACTGGGGGAACATTCTACGATCCAATTCCATGCGCAAGGGCAGAGTAACAAAGCTCAATCCCCTTGAAGGCTCCTCGACATGGTTAATCCGAGTTTTACCGACAAGTGACCCTAGGCTCCTCGACAATGGTTAATCCGAGGTTTACCGTTTGTAATGCGCACAAAATCTTCTATCTTCCCCAATGAAACATAATTGATTGTTTCAAAGGTTCGGACATGATCTCGTGATTGAATTCTTTAAGAGAAGCTTCCCAGATTGTACCAATTACAATTGGATTTATTTCCAACCACAATATTTATCTACTTGTTTGTTTTTGTTGCTTTGGAATGTTAACTACAACCTATTCCAAAGCACTAATACTGAGCTAGATTGGTGGAAAGAGCCCTAAAAATGTAAAAAATTACTAGATGAATTTTAATTAAGCGCTGTGTTATTTAAGCTGTTATTACTCAAAAGGGTAAATGGATACGAAACCAATGGTGTTATTACCCGACCCAAAACTGAATGTAATCGAATATGATAATGTAATCTTTTCAATTCGATAAATGCTAACTAAAGTAAGGAAATATTTTCCATCAACTTCCAACAATGCAAAGATTGATAAATAAGAGAAAATATAACAAATTCTCTAATGCACTAATTTCATCAAGAAAAACTAATGCAAATCAATCCCAAAACAATTTTTATATATATATATTTTTTAAAACAAGCATAAAAACATCTAAATTCAAATCAAAGAAAAATGATCTAAATCTACGATTGATTTTTCAGAATGTAAACTATGCAGTTGTAATCTATGCACAATTCATATGAAAAGTATGCAAATGTAATCTATGCACATTTTTCATTCATATTCTGAAAATGAGAATTCTAATTATGCAAATGTCATCTATGCAATAGAATTCTCAAACACAAGATGATTCTAATGTGATCTAAGAACCAATCAAGTGCAAGTCAATAAAATCGGGTGAGAGTTCCAAAGATCAAAAAACTCTCAAAGGCGATTAACACTCATACACAATTTAGCTCCCCCTAAATTGTGAGAGTTCCAAAGATCAAAAAACACTCAAAGGCGATTAACACTCATACACAATTTAGCCCCCCATAAATTTTGCCTTTCTTTTTTGGTGAAATAAGAAGACACTAGGAATCTATGGTTAGCTTGATGTCTTGATGTGGAACATTTTTTGGAAGGGGCAGAGGTAGCCAATATAAAATTGATACTTCTACTATGGGATATCCTTAATTCAATGTATTCATTATGTGTACTCGATTCTGTTGTTTTATTTGTTTTTCAGCTCACAATTATATTCAAGGTGTATGTTGTATTGTTTTTCATCTACTTGTAGTTACATGGAAAGCACTTAATTTCATACTAAATTCTAGTGATGTAATCTTATTATTAAAACTAAGTCCCCAAGGTATGCAACTGATTTATTCTGACAATTTTCAAATTACAATTTTGAACCATGTGAGGCCTGCCAAGCTAAAATGCATGGTATTCAAATGTCTCTTAAAATTCGAAATATTAAAATCAGGGCTCTGGCTTTGACAGGATGAGTAGCTAAAACACGAATGTTAGAAAGAAAATTTTGCATAAAGATGCAGTGCCCGGTGGTTGATGAATTTGCCTTTGCAATCTTGATCTCTCTCCGCGTAGCTTGTAAAAAAAACCCAAATTGAATAGTTTTGAAATAAAAAGAACAAATCACAGCAATAAACCCCCAGACAAAGAGACCCTAATTCCTCACTGTCGTCTGAGAAACAACAACAACTCTGATATTCATGAAAATATTAACTATTCAGGCACTGGCACTGGATGTCAACTCCATCTCCATCCCAACAATGATGATTGCAAACCATTCTCCTAATGCTCTACAATACGAATGATCCTAGGGCTTCCCTCGCAGCCATGGAGGTTTTGGGCTCGCCCCAGGTTCCTCCACCTGTCCTCCTCCGTCCACTACTGATGCATTCAACTTACTGTTGGCTTCGATGCCGAAGAAGAAGAAAACTAAAGTAACCAAGTTTTTGAAAAAGCTAGATGATATTCCAGAAATATCTCTTCCCCCTGAGGGTCTAATCTAGGTAGCTTTGTCTCTGTCGAATCGCGCTCTCGTGGGACAGTTTACAGGTCTCTGCTCCCTCCCCAAAAACCAAGGAGAACTAGGTCATCAAGAACTGGATGTCGTTGATCAAGAACAGTGTAACCTCGTATTTCTTGGGGAGAGGCTATTTTCTGTTTGAATTCATCTCAAAAGAGGATAAAGATCTGATATTTCAAAATGGACCCTACTTCATGGGTCCTCAAGGCTTGTATCTGAATAAGCAGATGCCGGATTTCGACCCAGCAGTTGATGTTCCAAATGTTGTTCTTGTGTGGGTTAGGTTGCCGAATCTCCGAGTGCATTGCTAGAACTGGGATTCGCTGAAGCACATAGGCAATGCCTTGGGTAAATTTATTGACTGGGGAAATAACAAGGACCAATACGACTATGCCAGAATATACGTTGTGGTAGATCTAGAGGTGGGCCTTCCAGAAGCAATAAAAATCAATGTCGACAGTTGGACCCATGTGCAAAAGCTAGATTATGAGCAACTTTCCTTCAAGTGTCGAAAATTCCATGTCTATGGTCACTTTGATAGGGGTTGTTCGAGTAATGGAGAGGCGGAGAAAGGGAAGGAGGAGGGTTGGAACCAGGTCAAGCGGACAAAGACCTCCCACAAATCCCACAAATCTGGTGTCCCAAATTTGTAAGGCCCTCAACCGGCTTCTATTCTTCAAACCCCTCCCTCGAATGGTCAAGAAAACAAATTCGGGCCCCTAAGTTCAGCAATAGATGACACCCAGGAGATCGAGATGTATAAGAAAGGATCCCTAAAAAAAGGGACCCCTTCAAGCTCAAGGCAAGGAGAAAATGCCGCAGATAGATCTAAAGAAAAACATGCAGAAGTTGAGGAAGAACAATTATCGGAGGGTTCAGAGGAGGAAGGAGAAATAGGGGATTCACAAACTTCGGCTAGAAGATCCATAAGAGGCCGTAAGTCCTCCCATGAAAATAGAGAACAGGAAAGCTACAAAGATAAGCTCCAGGGTAGTCAACCAACCCTCAAGAAACTCTTGGAAAAAATTCCAAAGATGACAAGAAATCAGACTCAGGGCTCCAAGGGAGCTCATCACACCCAAAAAAGTATGTGATGAAGGTTGTCTCCTGGAATTGCAGGGGTATGGGGAGCAGAGTTAAAGAAGAATCCATAAGAAGTCTTCTAAGGATAGAAACCCCAGACATACTTCTCATTCAGAAAACTAAAATGGAGGACAAAGACTTCCTCCAAATAAGTAAGAAATTTTGGAATAAAGGTGGAGGACAAGCAGTCTTTGCTTGAGGAGCCTCGGGCGGGCTAGGTACTCTCTTGAATATTAACAAATTCCCAATGGTCAAAGAGATCCTAAACACTCACTAGTTGTTCTTGAAACTTCAACATCTTGACACAAAAGAGATCATTTGTCTCATCAATGTGTATGTCCCATTAAATGCAGGGGAGACAAAGGCTTGCCGGGACTCCATCAGAAATATGACAGGAATGGAGAATCTGCAAAATACCATCATTGTTGGCGACCTTAATCTCACCTTGCTTTTTTCAGAGAAGTGAGGAGGCAGCATCGTAAGGGATCTGGTGAGGGAATGGGTGGAGGACCTCATGCAGGACTGGGACTTGCTCGACATCAAGCCCTATATTGGTAAGTACAACTGGTCAAACAAAAGAGTCGGTCCGAGGCATATTTCTGCAAGGTTAAATAGATTTCTCATTCAAAGTTATTTTCTCCTATTCGGATTAGAGACTAGAATGCACATTCTCCCTTGCAGCGTTTCTGATCATAAAGCATAATTATATCTACTCATTAACATTTCCTTAAGGATGTCCCAAGGAGAAATATTTTTTGAAAAGAATCAATAAGTGCTTTGCAATTTGTCAAACCAGGAGGTAACTCCTCAAATCAGAATGTATATTAGCTGAAGAATGTACATGCATTTATACATGGAGGTGAGGCTATTGGGATTCATCTCCCAATGACTCTTGGCCTTCCTTATTTCCTAATATTAAAATAATATACAATATTACATATGCACACCCAACCCATAGGATTCGGTGTCAACATTCCCCCCTTTAATCCGAAGGGATGTTGGTGAGGCCAAGCATCGATCTGAAATTTTCAAACTTTTCTCTTCCAAGTGCTTTGGTTAAGATATCAGCAGTTTGCTCATTTGTGGAACAATGTTGTAGATGGATGGTTTTGGCCTAAACATGATGTCGAATTATATGGTACTTTGTATTGATGTGCTTTGTTCGATCATGGAACTTTGGGTTCTTGGCAAACTTTATTGCAGAAGTGTTGTCGATCATGAGTGGTGTGGAGTACATTTGTTTCATCTGCAAATCTTCCAGGATTTTCCGGAGCCACACAATTTCCTTTGTTGCTTCAACTGCCTTACCTCATTACCTTTTTCAGTCGTGGAATACTGGACGGCCTTGCATGATCTCACATGAGACGACTCACGATCCAAGACTCATGGTGTAACTTTGTGGTAGAAACCCTATTTCTTTGTAAAGCCATCAAAGTATAAATTAAGTGTCAAGTCAAGCTAAATCCTTATCTGTGTATTTGGGTCAAGTCCCGGTCCCCTTCAAGTACCTTAACACTCTTTTTAGGATTGTGTCCTTCACAAGTTTTTTGCATGAACCTTGAGAGGATTCCAACAGCAAATGAAATGTCAGGTCTGGTGGTGGTCAAGTAGATAATACTTCCTACAAGCTATCTATACTTAGTTGCATCCTCAAATTCCTTCCCTTCAATAGATGTGAGCTTCAAGTTTTGTTCCATTGGAGTGGTTAAGGGATTACATTCGTCCATGCCAAACTTGTTCAAGAGATCTCCAATGTACTTCTTTTGAGAAAGAAATATAAATTTAGGATGTTGAATTACTTCAATACCCAGATAGTAATGAACATGACCCAAATCAGTCATTTCAAAACATTTCTTCAATTCTTTCTTCATGGATGCAATATAGCTCTCATTGTTTCCTGTTATCAAAAGATCATCTACATATACCACAAGATATACAACTGTTTTTACAACTTTCTTAACAAACAAAGTTGCATCATCAAGATCAAAATGTTTGAAGTCAAGTTTCAGAAGATGCTCGATTAATTTCTCATACCAGGCTCGTGGTGCTTGCTTGAGGCCATACAAGGATTTTATAAGCTTGCAAACTTTGTGTTCTTGACCCTTTACAACAAATCCTTCTGGCTGGGACATATAAACTTTCTCCTTTAGATCTCCATTCAAAAAAGATTTTTTTACATCCATCTGATGTACTTTCCATTTATTCTGAGCTGCTAGGGCAAAGAGAGTCCGGATGGTGGTCCATTTTGCTGTGGGAGCAAAAGTTTCTTCATAATCGATTCCTTCTTTTTGTGCAAAAACGTTTGCCACAAGCCTGGCCTTGTGCTTGTCAATTGAGCCATCTGCTTTATACTTTTTCTTGTAGACCCACTTATAGCCAATTGGTTTCATTCCCAAAGGTGGATCAACCAGCTTCCAAATGCCATTCTTTATCAAGGCATCATACTCCTTCTGCATCGCTTCTTTCCATTCATCACGAGAAGCGGCTTCTTTGAAGGAAGTTGGTTCATGATCTGTAGACAAACTCAATTCACAGTTATAAGCAATATCCATATCAACAGGAGAATCAGAATTATCTGCATCACCTTCGATCTGTTGAGTGGAACTTCTTGTTCCTGTTTTTCCAACCTCATCAGGATGAACATTCTCCAGTGTCTTTGTCAACCATTTGGGAGGACCTTTCTGAGATGGCCCAGGCTGGTCATTTGACTGAGTTGGGATTGATTCAAGAATCAATCTCCTAATTCTGTCAATCACATCATCCAATGTGTCATCCGTGGTTGTTTCTTCATGTGGGGGAGAGAGTGCTTCAGGACATGATTCCACAATTTGATTCAATATCGAAATCCCCCCTTCAAGATGTGGAATCACATTATCAAATTCTTGGAAGGACTTTGCATGTGTGAATCTATCCAGGCGACCAAGTTGCCGCTCAACAACCTTGTCACTCTTGGAAGATTCAAGAAATATGACATCTCTTGCTATTACAAATTTCTTATTTGCTTCATCATAGAGACGATATCCTTTGGAGGTATTGGAGTACCCCAAGAAGACACATTTTCTGCTTCTAGCACCAAGTTTGTTCCTTTGACCCTTGGGTATCAAGGCATAACAGGTGGACCCAAAGACCCTGAAATGCTTTACCGAAGGAATGTGGCCATGCCACATTTCAAAAGGAGTTTTGTTTCTAATTGAACTTTAAGGACACCTATTCTTTATGTAAACAGCACATAGAACTGCATCAGCCCAAAACATCAATTTCACATTCTTGAAAAATAACATGGAGCGAACCATATTTAAGATAGTTCTGTTCATTCTTTCAGCTACACCGTTCTGTTGGGGATTATATGGCACAGTTGTTTGATGTTTGATTCCATGTTGAAGAAGATAATTTTCAAATTCATTTGAAGTGTATTCTTTTCCATTATCAGTACATAGAGAGCCAATATGAGTTTGTGCATCATTTTCAATCCATGCATGAAAATTTTTGAATGTTTGAAAAGCATCAGACTTGTTCTTCAATAAGTAAATCCAACACATTCTGGTGTAGTCATCAATAAATGTCATCATATATTTATTTCCATTTGCAGAAGCAACAGGCATAGGGCCACATAAATCTGAATGAACAAGCTCAATTTTTCTATGTGCTCTGGAGTGTGAATCATGAAATGGCTGTTTGCTATGCTTTCATAGAATACAAGCATCACATTCCTTAGGTTTTCTAGGAATTGTAGGCAGTCCATTAACACCATTTTTCTTCAACAAACGAAGGCTTTCATAGTTTAAGTGTCCAAATCTAGCATGCCATAAAGACTTGATGGGAATGTACCTTCATCATGATGTGAACTGAATGCAAAGTTTTGAGCATGAGCAGATGAACCTTTCAGCTTCAAGAGTCTCCCTTCTTCTATTCCCTCCATGACAAGTGAGTGATCTGATGCTTTTCTGACCTCTGCCTTGCCATCAAACAAGTGAATGGAGTGTCCTTGCTGGTGTATTTGGACCAAGGACAGCACGTTTCTCCTCAACTCAGGGAGGTATAGAACCTCGTGTAGGATATGATCTGGAAGACCAGGCAGTTTAAGCCTGACTGTGCTAAGCCCTGATGGCTTGAGTTTGGATTTATCTGCGAAATATACTGCTCCATCAACTTTGACAGTGAATTATTCAAAAAAATCTTTTCTAAATGTCATGTGACATGTTGCTCCTGAATCTAGCAACCAATTATCTCTCCATGAAGTAAATGAAACATAAAATAAGTCTTCAGTTACTCCATTGTTACAATGTGCTAGAACATAATGAGCGGATTCAGGTGCTTTACCTTTGTCTTTGTCATTAGTCTTACCTTTGTCTTGATTTCTTTGCTGCTCAATTTTCTCCCAAGGTGTTCTACATTTGGATGCATCTTGTCCATCTTTATTGCAACTTGTGCAATGAAGATTGGATTTGTCAGATTGTCTGCCCCCCCTTTCTGTGAAGTTTCTTCTTCCTCTTCTTCTTCTGCCACCTCTTCCTCTGGATGAATCTGGAGCATGACTCTTTTCTCTATGTTCCAAGTATGCAGCCTCTTCGGAAGATGAAGGGACTGTCATCTTCCCAAAATCTTTCTCTCTTTCTGCAAACTTTTTCTCAAGTGTATCAAAAGTGATATGTTCAAGGTTCCCACTTGCTTGCAAAGAATCAAGATAATGTGAGTAAGTCGGATATAATGCCTTAACATATGCTATGAGAGGTATGTCCATTTTTACACCAGTGCTATCAATATCATGCATGATCGATCTAACTTCTGAAGCTAAGGCAAGGGGATCATCATTCTTCATTTCAAGACTGAACAACTTAATCATCAATTGAACATTTTATAATTTTGAATGTGAGTCATAGAGTTATTTTAGCTTGCTCAATGCATCATAGGCATTTGAGAATGATGAAATGTGGTGACTCACCTCTTCATTTACGGAAGCTGCAATCAAGGCATAGGCCTTGCAGTTCTTGTTTTCCCAAATGGCGAGCTCTTTGTCTGAAGTGGGCTTTGCTGGTGGATTTCCTTCTTGTCCTTCACATATTCCTCTCCACAACTCATTAAAAATGAGTGTGTGTTTAATCTTCCGAGACCATTCAAGATAGTTCTCTTTGCCGGAGAGAACCACCCCAACAATAGAGATGAGAGAATGCATTAGTTTTCTGGAAAAAATTCTTTTGAAAAGGAAAAAATCTGCTACAAAATCTTCAACTCTGGAAATTTGCTCAATTAAAGGGGACAAAAACTCTTTGCTGCAAATACTGAATTCTGCACCAAATATATATATATATATATATATATTTTGGAGAAAATTTTTTTTATGGGTTATATGATTGGTGATGAGATGGAATATAATATGGTGGGGGGGTTTAATATAAAGTGGAGTGGTATTAAATGAGAGTGGAGGGGGCGGTTTTAAAAGGTGATAAGGTGGAGCGGTATTAAAAAATGGAAGGAGACAGCGCTGTAACTAGAGGGCGGTAATATGGATAATCGAAGGGCGGTATTAAATGGCAGAGTGTAGTAGCAAGGGCGGGGAGGGCGTTGATATTACTGGAGTGCAGTATCGACATGTGGGAGAACTGTATTGAATCATGGGAATGATGAGCCGCGGTGAGGTAATGCAAGTAGTGGGGAGGCCGTAGAAGGGAGTAGGACGAGACCAGAGTGGTATATGACTAGTGTATTGTATATGGAGTGAGCGTATTGTATTATGGTGGGAGGGAGGCGTTATTATAAGTAGCAGGTAGGCGTATGACAGCGTGGACAGAACGTAATATGATATGAAGGACCAATGGTGGCAGGTAATACGAACTGCGTGGAGGGCGTGGCAGCGTATAGTATTGGATGAGGCGTTGGAGCGTATTTCATATATGATATATGAGCACTGTAAGCGATATATGACAGGCAACGCTGTAAGCGATATTGAATATGACAGGCAGTGCGATATTGAATATAATATATGGGCGCTCTTCAATGTGAGTTGAGTTATGCAGTGAGTCGACTATACATTGGGCTGAAAGAATAGACAGCGCTATGCAAGGAAGTGTGAGGGGGCGTGGGGAGTGTGGAGAGAGGGAGGCCGAGAGGCCTGTTACAAAAAAACTGGAATCGCAGAGTTGCAGGACTGCTGGAATTGTAGAATTGCAGAATCTCCAGAGGCTGCACAAATAGAACTGGGCAAAAAATGCAGAGATAGATTAAAAAAAAAATGCAGAATTACAGTACAACAATTTAATAGGAGCAGCAAAAACTATCATAAAAACTGACTGAGAAAAGGAACTAGGGAGTTACACCACAGGCAAAAATGCCAATAGTGGGACTAGCTCTGATACCATGTCAAACCAGGAGGTAACTCCTCAAATCAGAATGTATATTAGCTGAAGAATGTACATGAATTTATACATGGAGGTGAGGCTATTGGGATTCATCTCCCAATGACTCTTGGCCTTCCTTATTTCCTAATATTAAAATAATATACAATATTACATATGCACACCCAACCCATAGGATTAGGTGTCAACATAATTCAATATTTGCAATTGTTCTAGCAACTGGTGTCCCTACAGTTCTCCTGGAGAAGAATGATCCCAGACTCCCTCTTGTTTGATGATTTACATGCTACTGAAGAGTTTCTATTCTCATATTCAAAGTGAATGAATAAATTGCCACAAGAATTTATGACTATCCCATCATAGCAGATAGTCAGATCCCGTAGAAAGGCCATTAGATTTCTAAATAATTTTCCCAGTTCTTTCACTCTCTTATTTTAACAGAAAATTCCTTCTTTGGATAAGATTGAATGAATAAATTCCTCATAGCGATTTAATCCAAAAACATATGATGATTTAAAGAATCCACAAACTTCAATCGAATCTTTTTTCTGTGGATTGATTGAAAGAAAGAGAACCATTATCTTGGAAATTTTAACAGAGTATACTTGTGGCTTTTTCGTGGTCGCACTAAATTTTTTAAGTGTTATTCTTTAGTAATATTGTCCATCCTATCACTAGCCCCTCTCGAGGGTGGCCATTATGTATATTTTTCCTTGTATCAGAGACTGCAATTTAAACTATCTGCACAACTTTTCTGAGACATATAGACTACTACAGTTTCGGTGAATGCTCAAGTGAATTTTCATTTCATAAATTACAATGTTTTCAGTTACAAATAATGGGTTCTTCTGGTATTCGATTCTTTCTCTATTTTTTTTTTAAATTAGCAGTATGAATTTCCTTCTATTTGTTCGTTTATTTCCCAAAAAAAAAGAAGGTTATGATCTCTACGTGGAATCGAGTTCTTTGCCCAGCCCTCGACTGCTTTTGCACAGAGATGATCTTCATGACCTCATCCTTCAACTGGGGACCCAACATGGCCTCCACAATCTTGTGATCCTTAACCACCAAAGAGAAGAGATATATTTTCTTGAGAAAACAGATTTTTCCTTTTATTTACCAGGCAATCAGTGTATTCCTGGAATGGAGATTTTGAGAACCTTCCACAAATCAGGTGTCAAAAATCCATAAGTCCTTAATAATAAATATACATTCAAAAGTTTCCTTGACAGAAGAATCTGATGTAACAAGAAGAACCTGAGCAGTATGAAGTTCACTCTCTACAGGGAGAATGGGATCGACCGAATGTGAAATCGAATCGACCACTTGATCAACTAATGGATCATCAACCTGAGTGATATGAGTTTCACTCTCCAATGGAAGAGTGGAATCGACTGTACTTGAAATTAGATCAATCACTCCGCCAGTTGACGGTAGGTTGGGAGAAAGTTTACGGTAACCAGTTGGAAATTCTTGCTGTGGAACAGTAAGGTTTTCCAACAATTTTTAGGCTTCATCCATGTGAGGGAAAATGTGAGTTTGATGACTCCCTTTGCATAACTTACAAGGAAACCTAACTTTACCCTTTTTCATTTGAACCTGACTATCACTGGTTGATGGATCAACGAAAAGTTGATGAGATTTTTCTGACCATACTTCCAAGACCTTTGGAATACCAGGACAATTGATAAGGAAGTGGTCAACCTTACAAAGCCTGCAAGGGTATTTGGGTTTATGATGCATGTTGGAGGTTTCCTCAACACAACTAACACTTACAGCCATGGTTGGTTGGTTGACTTCTTTCTTATCTTGCTTCTTCTTCGTCTTCTTCTTCCCTTTCCTCTTCTTCGTCACCTGGTTACTAGCGTGAAGGCTTTACCAAGCGAAGAGGAAGAAATGGACGAAGAAATATTAGGCGAAGAAGGTAAAGGGTCAACAGAAGGTTGGTGATGTTGAGATGGTGAACTCTGTGAAGCATCCGGTTGAGGTGGAAAAATTGGAGTGTTCGGGGCCAACGAAGTTTAAATTAAACATATCGGTAAACCTATTGTAAATCCAGGTAATGAAAATGTAGCTATATAAGGAGGACTAACATTTCTAAAGCAAGGAAAAGTACTAGGATTCTCGTTAAGAGGGGTTCCTTGGTTGGTAAATTCTGGAACAGTTGCCATTATATTCAACTTCAGTGAATTTTATTAACAATTTAAAACTAAAATTAACAATTAACAATTCACACCTAACAATTAAAATTCACAATTCACACCTATGGTCTCTAAAATTAAAAACAAAGAAATTAACACGCGCTATCAAATCTAGGAGTCAAACCACACACAAATAGTAACTTCCCGTACTAAAAACACTAGTAGGTGATGAAATCCAACATCGTAGAATTTAATACAGAAAGGACGGTTGGAACAGTTACCCTGAAAACTTGCTTAATGAAATAGACTGGCACAAATTTCTTCACAAAACCATCTCGAGTGAAGAGAACCCCCTAGAGAGTCCAAGTGAGTCTAGTCGATGTCTGCTCCAGGTACAGTGAGATCTTTCCTTCACCGTCACCTTAGGAAATAATCTTAAGTTTATGGACACTAAGGTTACCAACAGTAAAAAATACAACTGGGGGAACAGTCTATGATCCGATTCCATGCGCAAGGGCAGAGTAACAAAGCTCAATCCCCTTGAAGGCTCCTCGACATGGTTAATCCGAGTTTTACCGACAAGTGACCCCAGGCTCCTCGACAATGGTTAATCCGAGGTTTACCGTTTGTAATGTGCACAAAATCTTCTATCTTCCCCAATGAAATAGAATTAATTGTTTCAAAGGTTCAGACATGATCTCGTGATTGACTTATTTAAGAGAAGCTTCCCAGATTGTACCAATTACAATTGGATTTATTTCCTACCGCAAGATTTATCTACTTGTTTGTTTTTGTTGCTTTGGAATGTTAACTACAACCTATTCCAAAGCACTAATACTGAGCTAGATTGGTGGAAAGAGCCCTAAAAATGTAAAAAATTACTAGATGAATTTTAATTAAGCGCTGTGTTATTTAAGCTATTATTACTCAAAAGGGTAAATGGATACGAAACCAATGGTGTTATGACCCGACCCAAAACTGAATGTAATCAAATATGATAATGTAATCTTTTCAATTCGATGAATCCTAACTAAAGTAAGGAAAGTGCTAAGTCCCTATATTAATAGTGTAGCCCCTTATTATGTTAGTGTAGCTCCCCTTATTGTTATTATTGTACCCCTGTAACCCCCATATTGTTATTATTGTGCCCTTACATTATTATTGTTAGGTCGGCTAGGATTACATTGTGGCCCCACTAGGATTATATTGTGCCCCCATGGACTCCTATATATAGAAGGAGGTTTTGTAAATTGTATCATCCAAGAATTTTTCATTTATGTAATGTATTGGAGGTTGCCCCCTCGAAGTGGCTTATTTATAAGGCGTTCATATCTCTTTTCTTCTATTTTTGGAGCTGGTTACACAACATTTGGTATCAGAGCTTGGGATTCTAGGGTTTCGCTGCTCCAAACAGGTCATCGTGGCATTTTCACTATAACTTTTTTTCTACGAAGTTTCAGAAGCTGAAATTTTTAGGGTGCGAATAAAACTTCCTGAGGAAGCTTGTATAAAAATTTCAGAGTTTAGTTCGCAATAATTTCGGAGATATGATCTGTGGAAGTCAGGTATTTTTTTAGGCTCCTAAACAGGTCATCGTGGCATTTGCGCTATAAATTTTTTTCTACGAAGGTTCAGAATCTGAAATTCATATGGTACGAAGCTGAAATCCTAAGGAAATTCATCAAAAAATTTCAGATCTTGGTTCGCAATATTTTTGGAGATATGATCTGTGGAAGGTAGTGCGTTTTCAGGCTCCTGAATTTCATCTCAAATAAGTGATCGTGGGAAAAGTTCAATAACTCTCTCTCTGAAGATTGGATTGGAGTGCCGTCAAAAGTGGTCACAAGTACACGGCCTGTAGTTTCTTCGCTATCAATTTCAGAGACAAAGGACAAAACAGTGACACGTGGCAAGTCGTACAAGTTCGCTATACTGAACTAGTCTAGAATTAGGTCATTGTGGGATATTGGACACAACTTTGTCTTGGAGAATCAAAATTAGATCAGACCTGTGGCATTTGAAAGAAGCTTCAGAGCGCTACTACAGGGCGGAATTTCAGATATTGAATATTTTCAATTACAGAGATAATTAAATTTCAATATCGATCTCCTTAAAGCAAGTAAAAGGTGTGTATAATTTTCCGAATTGCATAAGTCTTGTTTGAAGAATCAATTTGAATTGATTCCAAGGGCATATTTTAGAATTTTTATCAGTATTGGGTTCTATAATGCCTCAAAAAAATAATCTAATTCATTAGACTCCCAAAAAGCTATACTATGACGCATGAAGAGGAAGAGTTGCAGAGCAGATATCTTGGTGACTTAGACCAAGTGCAACAAGTTTCAATCTTACGAAGAGAAATTGAAGATGAAATAGATGGTTTAAAAGCAGAAATGGAGGCTAAGTTGGATGGTTTGAAGGATCAAATAATAGCAAATATGGATGATAAATTAGTGGAAGATCACATCGAGCATCAACAACAAGTTCTCCAACTTTCAAAGGATAACCTAACTTTGGTGCAAAAACAAATGATACAACCGGAAGATCAACATCACATCAAAAGAATTTCTGAAGGAGTCACAGAAACAAGAACGCGACAAGTGCAATCAATTTCAGATTTTCTCAGCAAGTGGAAGAACTTTCCTGTAGAAGATTCCACATGGGAGGATGAGAATTTTATACAGAAGCACCCGAAGCTACTCAAGTGTTGAGGACAACACTTTTTTGAAGGAGAGGGGCATGTTAGGTCCCTATATCACTAGTATAGCCCCTTATTATTGTTAGTGTAAACCCCTTATTGTTATTATTGTACCCTTGTAACCCCCATTTTGTTATTATTGTCCCCTTAAATTATTATTGTTAGGTCGGCTAGGATTACATCGTGGCCCACTAGGATTACATTATGGCCCCATGGACTCCTATATATAGAAAGGAGGTTTTGTAAATTGTATCATCCAAGAATTGTTCATTTATGTAATGTATTGGAGGTTGCCCCCTCGAAGTGGCTCATTTCTAAGGCGTTTACATCTCTTTTCTTCTATTTTTGGAGCTGGTTACACAACAGAAAGAGTTTCCATCAACTTCCAACAATACAAATATTGATAAATAAGAGAAAATATAACAAATTCTCAAATGCACTAATTTTATCAAGAAAAAATAATGCAAATCAATCCCAAAACAAATTTTATATTTTTGTTTTTTTTTTAAACAAGCATAAAAACATCTAAATTCAAATCAAAGAAAAATGATCTAAATCTATGATTGATTTTTCAGAATGTAAACTATGCAGTTGTAATCTATGCGCAATTCGCATGAAAAGTATGCAAATGTAATCTATGCACATTTTTCATTCATATTCTGAAAATGAGAATTCTAATTATGCAAATGTGATCTATGCAATAGAATTCTCAAACACAAGATGATTCTGATGTGATCTAAGAACCAATCAAGTTCAAGTCAAGAAAATCGGGTGAGAGTTCCAAAGATCAAAAAACACTCAAAGGCGATTAACAGTCATACACAATTTAGCCCCCCTTAAATTTTGTCTTTCTTTTTTGGTGAAATAAGAAGACACTAGGAATCTATGGTTAGCTTGATGTGTTGATGTGGAACATTTTTCGGAAGGGGCAGAGGTAGCCAATATAAAATTGATACTTCTAGTATGGGATATCCTTAATTTAATGTATTCATTATGTGTGCTCGATTCTATTGTTTTATTTGTTTTTCAGCTCACAATTATATTCAAGGTGTATGTTGTATTGTTTGTCATCTACTTGTAGTTACATGGAAAGCATTTAATTGCATACTAAATTCTAGTGATGTAATCATATTATTAAAACTAAGTCCCCAAGGTACGCAAAGGATTTATTCTGACAATTTTCAAATTACAATTTTGAACCATGTGAGGCCTGCCAAGCTAAAATGCATGGTATTCAAATGTCTCTTAAAATTTGAAATAATAAAATCAGGGCTCTAGCTTTGACAGGATGAGTAGCTAAAACATGAATGTTAGAAAGAAAATTTTGCATAAAGATGCAGTGCCCGGTGGTTGATGAATTTGCCTTTGCAATCTTGATCTCTCTCCGCGTAGCTTGTAAAAAAAACCCAAATTGAATAGTGTTGAAATCAAAAGAACAAATCACAGCAATAAACCCCAGACAAAGAGACCCTAATTCCTCACTGTCGTCTGAGAAACAACAACAACTCTGATATTCATGAAAAGATTAACTATTCAGGCACTGGCACTGGATGTCAACTCCATCTCCATCCCAATAATGATGATTGCAAACCATTCTCCTAATGCTCTGCAATACGAATGATCCTAGGGCTTCCCTCGCAGGCATGGAGGTTTTGGGCTCGCCCCAGGTTCCTCCACTTGTCCTCCTCCGTCCGATGATGATGCATTCAACATATTGTTGGCTTTGATGCCGAAGAAGAAGAAAACTGAAGTAACCAAGTTTTTGAAAAGGTTGGATGATATTCCAGAAATCTCTCTTCCTCCTGAGGGTCTAATCCAGGAAGCTTTGTCTCTGGCAGATCGCGCTCTCGTGGGACAATTCACAGGTCTCTGCTCCCTTCCCAAAAACCAAGGAGAACTAGGTCGTCAAGAACTGGACGTCGTTGATCAAGAACAGTGTAACCTCGTATTTCTTGGGGAGAGGCTATTTTCTGTATGAATTCATCTCAAAAGAGGATAAAGATCTGATCTTTCAAAATGGACCCTACTTCATGGGTCCTCAAGGCTTGTATCTCAATAAGCGGATGTCGGATTTCGACCCAGTAGTTGATGTTCCAAATGTTGTTCCTGTGTGGTTTAGGTTTCCGAATCTCCCAGTGCATTGCTGGAACTGGGATTCGCTGAAGCACATAGGCAGTGCCCTGGGTAAATTTATTGACTGGGTAAATAACAATGACCAATACGACTATGCCAGAATATGCGTTGCGTTAGATCTAGAGGTGGGCCTTCCAGAGGCAATAAAAATCAATGTAGACAGTTGGACCCATGTGCAAAAGCTAGATTATGAGCAACTTTCCTTCAAGTGTCGAAAATTCCATGTCTATGGTCACTTTGCTAGGGGTTGTTCGAGTAATGGAGAGGCGGAGAAAGGGAAGGAGGAGGGTTGGAACCAGGTCAAGCGGACAAAAAACTCCCATAAATCTCGCAAATCCGGTGTCCCAAATGGTAAAGGCCCTCAGCCGGCTTCTATTCTTCAAATCCCTCCCTCGAATGGTCAAGAAAACAAATTTGGGCCCCTAAGTTCAGCAATAGAGGACACCCAGGAGATCGAGATGTATAAGAAAGGATCCCTAGACAAAGGGACCCCTTCAAACTCGAGGCAAGGAGAAAATGCCGCAGATAGATCTAAATAAAAACATGCAGAATTTGAGGAAGAACAACTATCGGAGGATTCAAAGGAGGAAGGAGAAATAGGGGATTCACAAACTTCGGCTAGAAGATCCACAAGAGGCCGTAAGTCCGCCCATGAAAATAGAGAACAGGAAAGCTACAAAGATAAGCTCCAGGGAATTCAACCAACCCTCAAGAATCTCTTGGCAAAAATGCCAAAGATGACAAGAAATCCATAAGAATCCATAAGAAATCCATAAGAATCCATAAGGAATTGCAGGGGTATGGGGAGCAGAGTTAAAGAAGAATCCATAAGAAGCCTTCTAAGGATAGAAACCCCAGACATACTTCTCGTTCAGGACACTAAAATGGAGGACAAAGACTTCCTCCAAATAAGTAAGAAATTTTGGAATAAAGGTGGAGGACAAGCAGTCTTTGCTTGAAGAGCCTCGGGTAGGCTAGGTACTCTCTTGAATATTAACAAATTCCCAATGGTCAAAGAGTTCCTAAACACTCACTAGCTCTTCTTGAAACTTCAGCATCTTGACACAAAAGAGATCATTTGTCTCATCAATGTGTATGTCCCAGTAAATGCAGGGGAGACAAAGGCTTGCTGGGACTCCATCAGAAATATGACAGGAATGGAGAATATGGAAAATACCATCATTGTTGGCGACCTTAATCTCACCTTGATTTTTTCAGAGAAGTGAGGAGGCAACATTGTAAGGGATCCGGCGAGGGAATGGGTGGAGGACCTCATGCAAGACCGGGACTTGCTCGACATCAAGCCCTCTATTGGTAAGTACAACTGGTCAAACAAAAGAGTCAGTCCGAGGCATATTGCTACAAGGTTAAATAGATTTCTCGTTCAAAGTTATTTTCACCTATTAGGATTAGAGACTAGAATGCACATTCTCCCTTGCAGCGTTTCTGATCATAAAGCATAATTATATCTACTCATTAACATTTCCTTAAGGATGTCCCAAGGAGAAATATTTTTTGAAAAGAATCAATAAGTGCTTTGTAATTCAATAGTTGCAATTGTTCTAGCAACTAGTGTCCCTACAGTTCTCCTGGAGAAGAATGATCCCAGACTCCTTCTTGTTTGATGATTTACATGCTACTAAAGAGTTTCTATTCTCATATTCAAAGTGAATGAATAATTTTCCACAAGAATTTATGACTATCCCATCATAGCAGATAGTCAGATCCCGTAGAAAGGCCATTAGATTCCTAAATAATTTTCCTAGTTCTTTCACTCTCTTCTTTTAACAGAAAATTCCTTCTTTGGATAAGATTGAATGAATAAATTCCTCATGGGGATTTAATCCAAAAACATATGATGATTTAAAGAATCCTCAAATTTCAATCGAATCTTTTTTCTGTGGATTGATTGAAAGAAAGAGAACCATTATCTTGGAAATTTTAACAGATTATACTTGTGGCTTTCTCGTGGTTGCACTACATTGTTTAAGTGTTACTCTTTAGTAATCTTGTCCATCCTATCACTAGCCCCTCTCGAGGGTGGCCATTATGTATATTTTTCCTTGTATAAGAGACTGCAATTTAAACTATTTGCACAACTTTTCTAAGACATATAGACTACTAGAGTTTCGGTGAATGCTCAAGTGAATTTTCATTTCATAAATTACAATGTTTTCAGTTACAAATAATGGGTTATTCTGGTATTCGATTCTTTCTCTATTTTTTTTAAAAATTAGCAGTATGAATTTCCTTCTATTTGTTTGTTTATTTCCCAAAAAAAAAAAAAAAGGTTTTATGATCTCTACGTGGAATCGAGTTCTCTGCCCAGCCCTCGACTTCTTTTGCACAGAGATGATCTTCATGACCTCATCCTTCAACTGGGGACCCAACATGGCCTCCAAAATCTTGTGCTCCTTAACCGCCAAAGAGAAGAGATAGATTTGCTTGAGAAAATGGATTTTTCCTTTTATTTACCAGATAATCAGTGTATTCCTGGAATGGAGATTTTGAGAACCTTCCACAAATCAGGTGTCAAAAATCCATAAGTCCTTAATAATAAATATACATTCAAAAGTTTCCTTGACAGAAGAATCTGATGTAACAAGAAGAACCTGAGCAGTATGAAGTTCACTCTCTACAGGGCGAATGGGATCGACCGAATGTGAAATCGAATCGACCACTTGATCAACTAACGGATCATCAACCTGAGTGATATGAGTTTCACTGTCCAATGGAAGAGTGGAATCGACTGTACTTGAAATTAGATCAATCACTCCGTCAATTGACGGTAGGTTGGGAGAAAGTTTACGGTAACCAGTTGGAAATTCTTGCTGTGGAACAGTAAGGTTTTCCAACAATTTTGAGTCTTCATCCATGTGAGGGAAAATGTGAGTTTGATGACTCCCTTTGCATAAATTACAGGGAAACCTAACTTTACCCTTTTTCCCATGAACCTGACTATCACTGGTTGATGGATCAACGAAAAATGATGAGATTTTTCTGACCATACTTCCAAGACCTTTGGAATACCAGGACAATTGATAAGGAAGTGGTCACCCTTACAAAGCCTGCAAGGGTATTTGGGTTTACGATGCATGTTGGAGGTTTCCTCAACACAACTAACACTCACAACCATGGTTGGTTGGTTGACTTCTTTCTTATATTGCTTCTTCTTCTTCTTCTTCCCTTTCTTCTTCTTCATCACCTGGTTACTAGCTTCAAGGCTTTTACCAAGTGAAGAGGAAGAAATGGATGAAGAAATATTAGGCGAAGAAGGTAAAGGGTCAACAGAAGGTTGGTGATGTTGAGATGGTGAACTCTGTGAAGCATCCGGTTGAGGTGGAACAATTGGAGTGTTCGGGGCCAACGAAGTTGAAAATAACCATATCGGTAAACCTATTGTAAATCTAGGTAATGACAATGTAGCCATATATGGAGGACCAACATTTCCAAAGCAAGGAAAAGTACTAGGATTCTTGTTAAGAGGGGTTCCTTGGTTGGTAAATTCCGGAACAGTTGCCATTATATTCAACTTCAGTGAATTTTATTAACAATTTAAAACTAAAATTAACAATTCGCAATTCACACCTAACAATTAAAATTCACAATTCAAACCTATGGTCTCTAAAAGTAAAAAAAAAAACGTTAACACGCGCTATCAAATCTAGGAGTCAAACCACACACAAATAGTAACTTCCTGTACTAAAAACACTAGTTGGTGATGAAATCCAACATCGTAGAATTTAATACAGAAAGGGTAGTTGGAACAGTTACCCTGAAAACCTGCTTAATGAAACAGACTCGCACAAGTTTCTTCACAAAACCATCTCGAGTGAAGAGAACCCCCCAGAGAGTCCAAGTGAGTCTAGTCGACGTCTGCTCCAGGTACAGTGAGATCTTTCCTTCACCGTCACCTTAGGAAATAATCTTAAGATAATGGACACTAAGGTTACCAACAATAACAAATATAACTGGGGGAACAGTCTATGATCCGATCCCACGCGCAAGGGCAGAGTAACAAAGCTCAATCCCCTTGAAGGTTCCTCGACATGGTTAATCCGAGGTTTACCGACAAGTGACCCCAGGCTCCTCGACAATGGTTAATCCGAGGTTTACTGTTTTTAATGTGCGCAAAATCTTCTATCTTCCCCAATGAAACATAATTTATTGTTTCAAAGGTTCGGACATGATCTCGTGATTGAATTCTTTAAGAGAAGCTTCCCAGATTGTACCAATTACAATTGGATTTATTTCCTACCGCAAGATTTATCTACTTGTTTTTTTTTGTTGCTTTGGAATGTTAACTACAACCTATTCCAAAGCACTAATACTGAGCTAGATTGGTGGAAAGAGCCCTAAAAATGTAAAAAATTACTAGAAGAATTTTAATTAAGCGCTGTGTTATTTAAGCTGTTATTACTCAAAAGGGTAAATGGATACGAAACCAATGGTGTTATGACCCGACCCAAAACTGAATGTAATCGAATATGATAATGTAATCTTTTCAATTCGATGAATCCTAAATAAAGTAAGGAAAGAGTTTCCATCAACTTCCAACAATGCAAATATTGATAAATAAGAGAAAATATAACAAATTCTCTAATGCACTAATTTCATCAAGAAAAACTAATGCAAATCAATCCCAAAACAAATTTTATATTTTTGTTTTTTTTTAAACAAGCATAAAAACATCTAATTTCAAATCAAAGAAAAATGATCTAAATATACGATTGATTTTTCAGAATGTAAACTATGCAGTTGTAATCTATGCACAATTCACATGAAAAGTATGCAAATGTAATCTATGCACATTTTTCATTCATATTCTGAAAATGAGAATTCTAATTATGCAAATGTGATCTATGCAATAGAATTCTCAAACGCAAGATGATTCTAATGTGATCTAAGAACCAATCAAGTGCAAGTCAAGAAAATCGGGTGAGAGTTCCAAAGATCAAAAAACACTCAAAGGCGATTAACACTACATACTAATTTCAGCCCCCAATCAGGAGAGTTCCAAAGATCAAAAAACACTCAAAGGCTTAATAACACCCATACACTTAGCCCCCTAAATATTGCCCTTCTTTTTTGGTGAAATAAGAAGACACCGGGAATCTATGGTTAGCTTGATTTCTTGATGTGGAACATTTTTCGGAAGGGGCAGAGGTAGCAAATATAAAATTTATACTTCTAGTATGGGATATCCTTAATTTAATGTATTCATTATGTGTACTCGATTCTGTTGTTTTATTTGTTTTTCAGCTCAAAATTATATTCAAGGTGTATGTTGTATTGTTTGTCATCTACTTGTAGTTACATGGAAAGCACTTAATTGCATACTAAATTCTAGTGATGTAATCATATTATTAAAACTAAGTCCCCAAGGTACGCAAATGATTTATTCTGACAATTTTCAAATTACAATTTTGAACCATGTGAGGCCTGCCAAGCTAAAATGCATGGTATTCAAATGTCTCTTAAAATTCGAAATAATAAAATCAGGGCTCTGGATTTGACATGATGAGTAGCTAAAACACGAATGTTAGAAAGAAATTTTTTCATAAAGATGCAGTGCCCGATGGTTGATGAATTTTCCTTTGCAATCTTGATCTCTCTCCGCATAGCTTGTAAAAAAAACCCAAATTGAATAGTGTTGAAATCAAAAGAAAAAATCACAGCAATAAACCCAAACAAAGAGACCCTAATTCCTCATTGCCGTCTGAGAAACAACAACAACTCTAATATTCATGAAAATATTAACTATTCAGGCACTGGTACTAGATGTCAACTCCATCTCCATCCCAACAATGATGATTATAAACCATTCTCCTAATGCTCTGCAATACGAATGATCCTAGGGCTTCCCTCGCAGCCATGGAGGTTTTGGGCTCGCCCCAGGTTCCTCCACCTGTCCTCCTCCATCCGCTGCTGATGCATTCAACTTACTGTTGGCTTCGATGCCGAAGAAGAAGAAAACTGAAGTAACCAAGTTTTTGAAAAAGCTGGATGATATTCCAGAAATCTCTCTTCCCCCTGAGGGTCTAGTCCAGGTAGCTTTGTCTCTAGCGGATCTCACTCTCATGGGACAGTTCACAGGTCTTTTCTCCCTCCCCAAAAACCAAGGAGAACTAGGTCGTCAAGAACTGGACGTCGTTGATCAAGAACAGTGTAACCCCGTATTTCTTGGGGAGAGGCTATTTTTTGTTTGAATTCATCTCAAAAGAGGATAAAGATCTGATATTTCAAAATGGACCCTAATTCATGGGTCCTCAAGGCTTGTATCTCAATAAGTGGATGCCGGATTTCGACCCAGCAGTTGATGTTCCAAATGTTGTTCCTGTGTGGGTTAGGTTGCTGAATCTCCCAGTGCATTGCTGGAACTGGGATTCGCTGAAGCACATAGGCAATGCCCTGGGTAAATTTATTGACTGGGGAAATAACAAGGACCAATACGACTGTGCCAGAATATTCGTTGCGTTAGATCTAGAGGTGGGCCTTCCAGAGGCAATAAAAATCAATGTAGACAGTTGGACCCATGTGCAAAAGCTAGATTATGAGCAACTTTCCTTCAAGTGTCGAAAATTCCATGTCTATGGTCACTTTGCTCGGGGTTGTCCGAGTAATGGACAGGCGGAGGAAGGGAAGGAGGAGGGTTGGAACCAGGTCAAGCAGACAAAGACCTCCCATAAATCCCACAAATCTGGTGTCCCAAATGGTAAAGGCCCTCAGCCGGCTTCTATTCTTCAAACCCCTCCCTCGAATGGTCAAGAAAACAAATTCGGGCCCCTAAGTTCAGCAATAGAGGACACCCAGGAGATCAAGATGTATAAGAAAGGATCCCTAGACAAAGGGACCCCTTCAAGCTCGAGGCAAGGAGAAAATGCCGCAGATAGATCTAAAGAAAAACATGCAGAAGTTGAGGAAGAACAATTATCGGAGGATTCAGAGGAGGAAGGAGAAATAGGGGATTCACAAACTTCGGCTAGAAGATCCACAAGAGGCCGTAAGTCCGCCCATGAAAATAGAGAACAGGAAAGCTACAAAGATAAGCTCCAGGGCAGTCAACCAACCCTCAAGAAACTCTTGGCAAAAATGCCAAAGATGACAAGAAATCAGACTCAGGGCTCCAAGGGAGCTCATCACACCCAAAAAAGTATGTGATGAAGGTTGTCTCCTGGAATTGCAGGGGTATGGGGAGAAGAGTTAAGGAAGAAGCCATAAGAATTCTTCTAAGGATAGAAACCCCAGACATACTTCTCATTCAGGAAACTAAAATGGAGGACAAAGACTTCCTCCAAATAAGTAAGAAATTTTGGAATAAAGGTGGAGGACAAGCAGTCTTTGCTTGAGGAGCCTCGGGCGGGCTAGGTACTCTCTTGAATATTAATAAATTCCCAATGGTCAAAGAGATCCTAAACACTCACTAGTTGTTCTTGAAACTTTAGCATCTTGACACAAAAGAGATCATTTGTCTCATCAATGTGTATGTCCCAGTAAATGCAGGGGAGACAAAGGCTTGCTGGGACTCCATCAGAAATATGACAGGAATAGAGAATCTTCAAAATACCATCATTGTTGGCGACCTTAATCTCACCTTGCTTTTGTCAGAGAAGTGAGGAGGCAGCATCGTAAGGGATCCGGCGAGGGAATGGGTGAAGGACCTTATGCAGGACTGGGACTTGCTCGACATCAAGCCCTCTATTGGTAAGTACACCTGGTCAAACAAAAGAGTTAGTCCGAGGCATATTGTTGCAAGGTTAAATAGATTTCTCGTTCAAAGTTCTTTTCTCCTATTAGGATTAGAGGCTAGAATGTACATTCTCCCTTGCAGTGTTTCTGATCATAAAGCATAATTATATCTACTCATTAACATTTCCTTAAGGATGTCCCAAGGAGAAATATTTTTTGAAAAGAATCAATAAGTGCTTTGTAATTCAATATTTTCAATTGTTCTAGCAACTGGTGTCCCTATAGTTCTCCTGGAGAAGAATGATCCCAGGCTTCCTCTTGTTTGATGATTTACATGCTACTAAATATTTTCTATTCTCATATTCAAAGTGAATGAATAATTTGCCACAAGCACTTATGACTATCCCATCATAGCAGAAAGTCAGATCACGTAGAAAGGTCATTATATTCCTAAATAATTTTCCCAGTTCTTTCACTCCCTTCTTTTAACAGAAAATTCCTTCTTTGGATAAGATTGAATGAATAAATTCCTCATAGGGATTTAATCCAAAAACATATGAGGATTTTAAGAATCCACAAACTTCAATCGAATCTTTTTTCTGTGGATTGATTGAAAGAAAGAGAACCATTATCTTGGAAATTTTAACAGAGTATACTTGTGGCTTTTTCATGGTCGCACTACATTGTTTAAGTGTTATTCTTTAGTAATCTTGTCCATCCTATCGCTAGCCCCTCTCGAGGGTGGCCATTATGTATATTTTTCCTTGTATCAAAGACTACAATTTAAAATATTTGCATAACTTTTCTAAGACATATAGACTACTACAGTTTCGGTGAATGCTCAAGTGAATTTTCATTTCATAAATTACAATGTTTTCAGTTACAAATAATGGGTTCTTCTGGTATTCGATTCTTTCTCTATTTTTTTTTTTAAATTAGCAGTATGAATTTCCTTATATTTGTCCGTTTATTTCCCCCCAAAAAAATAAAGGTTTATGATCTCTACGTGGAATCGAGTTCTCTGCCCAGCCCTCAACTGCTTATGCACAGAGATGATCTTCATGACCTCATCCTTCAACTAGGGACCCAGCATGGCCTCCAAAATCTTGTGCTCCTTAACCGCCAAAGAGAAGAGATAGATTTGCTAGAGAAAACATATTTTTCCATTTATTTACCAGACAATCAGTGTATTCCTGGAATGGAGATTTTGACAACCTTTCACAAATCAGGTGTCAAAAATCCATAAGTCCTTAATAATAAATATACATTCAAAAGTTTCCTTGACAGAATAATCTGATGTAACAAGACGAACCTGAGCAGTATGAATTTCACTCTCTACAGGGAGAATGGGATTGACCGAATGTGAAATCGAATCGACCGCTTGATCAACTAACGGATCATCAACCTTAGTGATATTAGTTTCACTCTCCAATGGAAGAGTGGAATCGACTGTACTTGAAATTAGATCAATCACTCCGTCAGTTTACGGTAGGTTGGGAGAAAGTTTACAGTAACCAGTTGGAAATTCTTGCTGTGGAATAGTAAGGTTTTCCAACAATTTTGAGGCTTCATCCATGTGAGGGAAAATGTGAGTTTGATGACTCCCTTTGCATAACTTACAAGGAAACCTAACTTTACCCTTTTTCCCAGGAACCTGACTATCACTGTTTGATGGATCAACGGAAAGTTGATGAGATTTTTCTGACCATACTTCCAAGACCTTTGGAATACCAGGAAAATTGATAAGGAAGTGGTCACCCTTACAAAGCCTGCAAGGGTATTTGGGTTTACGATGCATGTTGGAGGTTTCCTCAACACAACTAACACTTACATCCATGGTTGGTTGGTTGACTTCTTTCTTATCTTGCTTCTTCTTCTTCTTCTTCTTCCCTTTATTCTTCTTCTTAGCCACCTGGTTACTAGCGTCAAGGCTTTTACCAAGCGAAGAGGAAGAACTGGAGGAAGAAATATTAGGCGAAGAAGGTAAAGGTTCAACAGAAGGTTGGTGATGTTGAGATGGTGAACTCTGTTGAGGTGAAGCATCCGGTTGAGGTGGAACAATTGGAGTGTTCGGGGCCAATGAAGTTGAAAATAACCATATCGGTAAACCTATTGTAAATCCAGGTAATGAAAAAGTAGCCATATAAGGAGGACCAACATTTCCAAAGAAAGGAAAAGTACTAGGATTCTCGTTAAGAGGGGTTCCTTGGTTGGTAAATTCCGGAACAGTTGCCATTATATTCAACTTCAGTGAATTTTATTAACAATTTAAAACTAAAATTAACAACTAACAATTCACACCTAACAATTAAAATTCACAATTCACACCTATGGTCTCTAAAAGTAAAAACAAACAAATTAACACGCGCTATCAAATCTAGGAGTCAAACCACACACAAACAGTAACTTCCCGTACTAAAAACACTAGTTGGTGATGAAATACAACATCGTAGAATTTAATACAGAAAGGGCGGTTGGAACAGTTACCCCGACAACCTGCTTAATGAAACAGACTGGCACAAGTTTCTTCACAAACCCATCTCGTGTGAAGAGAACCCCCCAAAGAGTCCAAGTGAGTCTAGTCGACGTCTGCTCCAGGTACAGTGAGATCTTTCCTTCACCGTCACCTTAGGAAATAATATTAAGTTTATGGACACTAAGGTTACCAACAATAACAAATACAACTGGGGGAATAGTCTACGATCCGATTCCACGCGCAAGGGCAGAGTAACAAAGCTCAATCCCCTTGAAGGCTCCTCGACATGGTCAATCCGAGGTTTACCAATAAGTGACCCTAGGCTCCTCGACAATGGTTAATCCGAGGTTTACCGTTTGTAATGCGCGCAAATATTCTATCTTTCCCAATGAAACAGAATTGATTGTCTCAAAGGTTCATACATGATCTCGTGATTAACTTCCTTAAGAGAAGCTTCCTAGATTGTACCAATTACAATTGGATTTATTTCCTACCGCAAGATTTATCTACTTGTTTGTTTTAGTTGCTTTGGAAAGTTAACTACAACCTATTCCAAAGCACTAATCCTGAGCTAGATTGGTGGAAAGAGCCCTAAAAATGTAAAAAATTACTAGATGAATTTTAATTAAGCGCTGTGTTATTTAGGCTGTTATTACTCAAAGGGTAAATGGATACGAAACCAATGGTGTTATGACCCGAACCAAAACTGAATGCAATCGAATATGATAATGTAATCTTTTCAATTCGATGAATCCTAACTAAAGTAAGGAAAGAGTTTCCATTCACTTCCAACAATGCAAAAAATTGATCACTAAGAGAAAATATAACAAATTCTCTAATGCACTAATTTCATGAAGAAAAACTAATGCAAATCAATTCCAAAATAATATATATATATATATATATATATATATATATATATATATATATATATATATATATATATTTTAAAACAAGCATAAAAACATCTAAATTCAAATCAAATAAAAATGATCTAAATCTACGATTGATTTTTCTAATGTAAACTATGAGCTGGGAAATTATGCACCACATGTAAACTATGCAGTTGTAATCTATGCACAATTCACTCATATTCTAAAAATGAGAATTCTAATTATGCAAATGTGATCTATGCAAGAGAATTATCAAACACAAGATGATTCTAATGTAATCTAAGAACCAATCAAGTGCAAGAAAAGAAAATTGGGTGAGAGTTCCAAAGATCAAAAAATAAAAACACTCAAAGGCGATTAACACTCATACACAATTTAGTCAATCTTAAATTGTGAGAGTTCCAAAGATCAAAACACTCAAAGGCACACTCACACAATTTAGCCCCTAAATTTTGCCTTTCTTTTTGGTGAAATAAGAAGACACTTGTAACCCATGGTTCTCTTTGGGACGTCTCGATGTGGACAGGCAGCAACTGCTGGGCAGAGGTAGACAATATAAAATTGATACTTCTAGTATGGGATATCCTTAATTTAATGTATTCATTATGTGTACTCGATTCTGTTGTTTTATTTGTTTTTCAGCTCACAATTATATTCAAGGTGTATGTTATATTGTTTATCATCTACTTTTAGTTACATGGAAAGCATTTAATTGCATACTAAATTTAGTAGACAACTGTATTATTAAAACTAAGTCCCCAAGGTACGCAAATGATTTATTCTGACAATTTTCAAATTACAATTTTGAACCATGTGAGGCCTGCCAAGCTAAAATGCATGGTATTCAAATGTCTCTTAAAATTTGAAATAATAAAATCAAGGCTCTGGCTTTGACAAGATGAGTAGCTAAAACACGAATGTTAGAAAGAAAATTTTGCATAAAGATGCAGTGCTCGGTGGTTGATGAATTTGCATTTGCAATCTCGATCTCTCTGTGTGTAGCTTGTAAAAAAAACCCAAATTGAATAGTGTTGAAAGCAAAAGAACAAATCACAGCAATAAACCCCGGACAAAGAGACCCTAATTCCTCACTGTCATCTGAGAAACAACAGCAACTCTGATATTCATGAAAAGATTAACTATTCAGGCACTGGCACTGGATGTCAACTCCATCTCCATCCCAACAATGATGATTGCAAACCAGTCTGCTAATGCTCTGCAATACAACTGATCCTAGGGCTTCCCTCGCAGCCATGGAGCTTTTAGGCTCGCCCCAGGTTCCTCCACCCATCCTCCTTCGTCCGCTGCTGATGCGTTCAACTTACTGCTGGCTTCGATGTCGAAGAAGAAGAAAACTGAAGCAGCCAAGTTTTTGAAAAATCTGGATGATATTCCAGAAATTTCTCTTCCCCCTGAGGGTCTAATCCAGGTAGCTTTGTCTCTGGCGGATCATGCTCTTGTGGGACAGTTCACAGGTCTCTACCCCTCCCCAAAAACCAAGGAGAACTGGGTCGTCAAGAACTGGACGTCGTTTATCAAGAACAGTGTAACCTCGTATTTCTTGGGGAGAGGCTATTTTCTGTTTGAATTCATCTCAAAAGAGGATAAAGATATGATCTTTCGGAATGGACCCTACTTCATGGGTCCTCAAGGCCTGTTTCTCAATAAGTGGACGCCGGATTTCGACCCAGCAGTTGATGTTCCAACTGTTGTTCCTATGTGGGTTAGGTTGCCGAATCTCCCAGTGCATTGCTGGAACTGGGATTCGCTGAAGCACATAGGCAATGCCCTGGGTAAATTTATTGACCGGGGAAATAACAAGGACCAATATGACTGTGCCAGAATATCCATTGAGGTAGATCTAGAGGTGGGCCTTCCAGAGGCAATAAAAATCAATGTTCACAGTTGGACCCATGTGCAAAAGCTAGATTATGAGCAGCTTCCCTTCAAGTGTCGGAAATGCCATGTCTACGGTCACTTTGCTAGGGGTTGTCTGAGTAATGGAGAGGCGAAGAAAGGGAAGGAGAAGGGTTGGAACCAGGTCAAGCGGACAAATACCTCCCATAAATCCCACAAATCCGGGGTCTCAAATGGTAAAGGCCCTCAACCAGCTTCTATTCTTCAAACCTCCCCATCAGGTTAAGAAATAAATTGGCCCCTATGTTCAAGACATGACACCCAGAGATCGAGATGTATAAGAAAGATCCCTAGACAAAGGGACCCTTCAAGCTCCGAGGCAAGGAGAAAATGCCGGCAGAGCAGATCTAAATAAAACATGCGTAAGTTGAGGAAGAACAACTATCTGAGGATTCAGAGGAGGGAGGAGAAATAGGATTCACAAACTATGGCTAGAAGATCCACAAGAGGCCGTAAGTCCGCCCATGAAAAGAGAGAACAGGAAACCTACAAAGATAAGCTCCAGGGCAGTCAACCAACCCTCAAGAAACTCTTGGCAAAAACGTCGAAGATGACAATAAATTAGACTCAGGACTCCAGGGGAGCTCATCACACCCAAAAAAGTATGTGATGAAGGCTGTCTCCTGGAATTGCAGGGGTATGGGGAGCAGAGTTAAAGAAGAAGCCATAAGAAGTCTTCTAAGGATAGACACCCGAGACATACTTCTCATTCAGGAGACTAAAATGGAGGACAAAGACTTCCTCCAAATAAGTAAGAAATTTTGGAATAAAGGTGAAGGACAAACAGTCTTTTCTCGAGGAGCCTCAGGCGGGTTGGGTACTCTCTTGAATATTAACAAATTCCCAATGGTCAAAGAGATCCTAAACACTCACGAGCTGTTCTTGAAACTTCAACATCTTGACACAAAAGTGATCATTTGTCTCATCAATGTGTATGTCCCAGTAAATGCAGGAGAGACAAAGGCTTGCTGGGACGCCATCAGAAATATGACAGGAATGGAGAATCTGGAAAATACCATCATTGTTTGTGACCTTAATCTCACCTTGCTTTTGTCAAAGAAGTGAGGAGGCAACATTGTAAGGGATCCGGCGAGGGAATGGGTGGAGGACCTCATGCAGGACTGGGACTTGCTCGACATCAAGCCCTCTATTGGTAAGTACAACTGGTCAAACAAAAGAGTCGGTCCGAGGCATATTGCTGCAAGGTTAAATAGATTTCTCGTTCAAATTTCTTTTCTCCTATTAGGATTAGAGACTAGAATGCACATTCTCCCTTGCAGCGTTTCTGATCATAAAGCATAATTATATCTACTCATTAACATTTCCTTAAGGATGTCCCAAGGAGAAATATTTTTTGAAAAGAATCAATAAGTGCTTTGTAATTCAATATTTGCAATTGTTCTAGCAACTAGTGTCCCTACAGTTCTCCTGGAGAAGAATGATCCCAGACTCCCTCTTGTTTGATGATTTACATGCTACTGAAGAGTTTCTATTCTCATATTCAAAGTGAATGAATAATTTGCCACAAGAATTTAAGACTATCCCATCATAGTAGATAGTCAGATCCCGTAGAAAGGCCATTAGATTCCTAAATAATTTTCCCAGTTCTTTCACTCTCTTCTTTTAACAAAAAATTCCTTCTTTGGATAAGATTGAATGAATAAATTCCTCATAGGGATTTAATCCAAAAACATATGATGATTTAAAGAATCCACAAACTTCAATCGAATCTTTTTTCTGTGGATTGATTGAAAGAAAGAGAACCATTATCTTGGAAATTTTAACAGAGTATACTTGTGGCTTTTTCGTGGTCGCACTACATTGCTTAAGTGTTATTCTTTAGTAATCTTGTCCATCCTATCACTAGCCCCTCTCGAGGGTGGCCATTATGTATATTTTTCCTTGTATCAGAGACTGCAATTTAAACTATTTGCACAACTTTTCTGAGACATATAGACTACTACAGTTTCGGTGAATGCTCAAGTGAATTTTCATTTCATAAATTACAATGCTTTTAGTTACAAATAATGGGTTCTTCTGGTATTCGATTATTTCTCTATTTTTTTTTTAAATTAGTAGTATGAATTTCCTTCTATTTTTTCATTTATTTCCCAAAAAAAAAAAAAAGGTTTATGATCTCTACGTGGAATGGAGTTCTCTACCCAGCCCTTGACTGCTTTTGCACAGAGATGATCTTCATGACCTCATACTTCAACTGGGGACCTAGTATGACCTCCAAAATATTGTGCTCCTTAACCGCCAAAGAGAAGAGATAGATTTGCTTGAGAAAATGGATTTTTCCTTTTATTTACCAGGCAATCAGTGTATTCCTGGAATGGAGATTTTGAGAACCTTCCACAAATCAGGTGTCAAAAATCCATAAGTCCTTAAAAATAAATATACATTCAAAAGTTGCCTTGACAAAATTTCTTAGAGTTTTGGTCGACTCTCGATTTCTGGGACATAATCCGATTTTTGTAGACCAAGTTTGGTGGCATGAAATCCGAGGAAATCTAGATTGTTTGACTACAACGTTGACCACATCTTTGACTGCATGTTTGACCAGTGCATTGACTAGGTTTGACCGATAATTTTAGGATTGTTCGACTAAGAATTTCAAGACTGTTTGACCAAGTTTGACTGAGAATTTCAAAAGAAATCCCTGAATGGTCAAAATGCCTAGAAATTTCATTTTGGAAGTCTTCCACGATGAAATGGATCTGATCATGATGGAACTCCACTAGCCATTTAGCTGCTTAGCCATTTCATGGACCACATTCCTCTATGGATGATCATCAAGGCTTGGATGCAGGAGGTAGGGGAGTCTCAGATGGCTTTGGAAAACTACTGGTAGCTTGACCATGGGATTTTTTTTGTTTTTTGTTTTTGAATAAAGTTGCCTTTGATGAAAGTCTTTGCAGCTGTCCTCAGTACATATAAACACCTTAGTTTCCTTCTCCTGGTGGTATGAGAAACTCTCACCAAAGAGAAATGCACAGTTATGTTTCCTTGTGTGCATCAAGTTCCCTGAGATATCCATGTAATATTGGCCTTTCCACAAACATATTTCTTATTCTCTCACTCACTTTATCTATCATAGGCTTGAGAAATTTTACAACCCTTAGGGGCCAGAAAAGCATGTCCTGAAGTTTAACTTGTCCAAATACCTTAAAGAATAAGTTCTGATTGGGGTTGGAAAAATAATGTTTATATAACTTGTAAGGAACCTCTCTCCTTAGAGCCTATGGGAGGAAAAATTTCTTCCATCCAGATAAAACGTAAATGTTATCAAAGAATAAGGGAATCTATAAGACAATCCCTCCAGAATAACCTTTTCAATGAAGGACTTCAAGTCAGGGTGGCCACACTCGGTAATCATCTGAAAGTTGTCAAGAATCAAAGTGCCAAAGGGACATAATTGTAGGGCCATCATCCACTAGCTTAAAATACATGATAGGGCTACAAAAGGGTTTTTTTGGGGCCCTATATTCAAAATAAGGCTTGAAAAGAGAATTTCCAATATCAAATCAACCAAGGGTAGGCTTAAAAGATGAAATTGAGAAACAATTTACTTCTCAGTTCTCTCTACGAAAGAATTTTTAATTGCAAATACTAAGTGAGGAACATCAATGCAACCCTGTCTTGGAGTCATCTCACAAACTTTATGAAGCGCAAAGAATACTGTGTGACTAGTCATTGACTTTGGGTAAGCTAGCTGCTACCCTCTCGAACATGAACAATGATGATGGTAAGACATGGGATTAGATAGATTCCAGAGTTAATTTTATAAATCTACCTAGTATTTTGTCAATCCAGACATTTTGCAGAGGTTTACAAAGAATCCATCACAGAGAAATCATTGAGAACCAACTTAAACGAAGGTATTAACAAGTTTATACCCAAGGTCAATGATTCCAAAGTGACGATGAGCTGGAAGCCTATCACTCTGTTGAATGACTCATGTAATAGTCTTACCAAAGCTCAACACTCATAATCAAGCATATTCTCATGATTATTATCAAACCTAGGCAGACTTGTTTCATTAAAGGTCAATTCATCATAGATAATGTTATTGTAGCCTGTAAGGGCATGGAATGCCCCAGTAATTGAAAGCAAGGCATGTAATCTAGATGCAGAAATTCAAACGATCCATAGGATATCTACAATGATAATGCGACATTTCTGTCTTTGGAGTTGAAATTTTGAAGCCAAATCACATGTCAAAAATATCTTGGAACATGTTAAAGAGTTTTTGAAAATCTAAGTAATTGTCGGAAGGCCAGATGTGTACGCTAAGTCATCTGTTCTAGTCTTCAGTGTTTAATTATTTTCATTTCTGAAATATGAGACCTGGTTATGGAATCCTATGCACTTTTTTTATCACCTTCATTAATTAAACAAAGAGGGAAGACTGTAAACCAATACAAAAAAATTATTTTCATTTCTGAAATAGTAGACCTGGTTATGGGATCCTATTATATTTATGCACTTTGTGTATCACCAAATAAAGAGGGAAGACTGTAAACCAATACAAAAAAACAACAATCTCTCAATAAAGTCTGAAAAAAAATGCAACCTAAATAACGCAGCAACAAAGCTCATTCAACGCAACAACAACTTAAAATTGACGGATATCGAATTCAGAAAGGTATGCAAATCCAACTCCATATTGAATCCTAAAAAATGTGGATGGGGTTCAAAATTGCTCACCTGGAAAAAATTGCCACTTGGTGGGGGCTTAGGTGATGAAAATTATGGTCATTTTCATTGCCTCCCTACAGAAAATCCTCTGCTATCTAGTTTCTACCCTGTGTTCAGCGATGCAGTTTCCATACTGGAGGAATTTTCTCCATGCACTGATTTCTAGGTCAATGAAATCCCCTTGATGCATGCATATGGGCATTGTGATTATTATAACTAATAGCCCCTCCTGGTAATGCCCTCCTCTTCCCATAGGACCACATATTACTGGATACCTCGAACTATAGGAGGCCTCGAAATTAGTTGTTGGGAACTGTGACTTACTACTAAACCTGATAATTTGGTATTTGTGTACTTTATCCAGCTTTAAAAGCTTGCTAAAACCTCACTATTAAAAAAAAAATTCTGAAGGTTTAATGGTGAAATGTGTTGGCCGGATAAATCGTTCTTGCGGACAAGACCGATCTCCCTAGTACTAAAAGTATCTAGCAACAAATAGCCAAATAAAATAATCTTTCTCTAAGCATATACGATCTACGAAAAGCTCTATAGAGGTGTTAAGGATTTATCGTTTGTCCAGTGCTTGTTTGAAGTCATCGTTGTCCCTCGCGCGCTTGAAGGAGTTTTCCTCGTAAACCTGCAGTCACAAACAAGAAAAATATTACATAGCACCTGTATATTAATCATCATAAACCATGCTTATCATAGTGATCAAGGAATCTATGAAATAAACCATTGATTGAAAGCTTATTGAGAAAAATGAGTATATTTGTATTAATTTCAAAAGAAGAGAATCCTTACAACCAGAGCCTTGATGTTGCACAGGACTTTCCGGGGTCTGAAGCAGGAATCTCCTTTACTTTGATAAGCTCTGCACTCCTCAATCAAGAAAAATAGAGGTATGTAATCTCTCCTCACAAAAGTCTTAGTTAACTGAGTCTGAATCTCAACAGCACTTAATCTCAAATCTTCTTAAGCTTGACCTCCCTTTGAGGCTACCCAATGCCTCTTTTTATAGTGGAAAAGAGGAGGCTTTTTGTTCCAAGTAGAAAGGGATAGAATCCTCCTTCAAAGGGATAAGCTCCTCACATCAAGGGGTTAGCTCCATAAGGTAAGGGATTCATGCACCTCACAAGAGCGGTTCTTCCACTGCAAGATCCATTCTAGAAGCTTCCAGAATTTACTTTAATTGAGATTTTTGGAATTTACTTGCGACTTTTTTATCTTACAGGGGTCCGCACCTTTAACACAGATGACGTGCGTTCAGGTAAGCAAGAGAGTTGAACATTAGGTGCGGGACCGCAGGCAAGATAGAGAGAAAGTGCGACACCAAAGTTTGGGAGATTTTTAGGAACTTTTCTCTAATTTTCAAGGCTTGACATGAGGAACTGATATGTTAGACTTGCAAAGGGAGAAGTATGAGTGTTAATGAGCTCATACAGTTAGCAGAATGTCAGGAGGACAATTTTTAGTGTAACAGATTTCCCCCTAAAGTGCAAAGTCTGGAATAGATGAAACTGAAGTCTGTCATATATGAAGAGTGCAGTACTTTATCATTTCAAGGATCATCCTGTGGACACCCCAGTCGGAACCTGTAAAAACATTCAATGCAAAATATATATATGTAATCATATCATCGCTCAGGTAGGCATTTCCATGCTCAGATCAAAACTAACTAGAAACTAATCTAAACTCTTCTGATACAGGAATGATTTTCAATACATCAACAGTATAGACATATGTAGACACAGCATGGACGCAGCCATCTTTTTGTGAATAGTCTACTATATAATTGATAACAAAATTCCTCGCAACCTGGATGGTAGAAACTAGATCCAGGGTCTTGATTTCCGCATCTCGAACTAGTACGATTCTATCCATGCGATTAAATGTGTTGAAGTCGAACATGGTAGAAACCAATTGATTACCAGTCAAAGATGTAAACTATTAACAAGTGTGAGAGTAACCACCAGTAATGTCAATGGATCTCAAATTACCCAGTACAATTCATGAAATGTGAATGAATGAGCTGAAGTCGAAAATGTCACGGAATCATTCGATCGAAGTTCAATGATGCAACCTGTCGTCGAAGGCGAGAAACCTGCCATTGAGGCATGCAGATTTCAAGGTACTGACGATTTCTGGATCAACTTCCTAGATAATGAGCTGTCGTTGATAGAAAGTGATCTATCATAGGCAACCCCACAACATGAAATCATAGATCAAGTTTTGAAAATATATTGGCAAGGACTGACTCAGGGATGGTCAAAATGGATGACAGATATTTTGCAGATGAATGGTTTATTTGAATTGTCCTCTTGAACACATAACGACACTGCAGATGGCTTGGTGACAATTAACCCAAAGATAATACCCAGAAACTGGCTGAAGACTTTCAATGTGGTTTGATTAACTGTTAGGTAAAGGATTTCCCAACCCAGGTGATTGAAAGTGTCGTGTTCAAGAGTGGTTGACTGAATTTCCAAAAAATCAAAATACAACAAACACGCTCATTTTTCTCTCTTTTCCCCCACCATTTTTGGCAAGTACTTCTTTATTTTTGAAAAGCTTGAGGAGGATAACATTTTCTTGTTTATAAGCTCATCCTTCAGATGAGTCCAACTTAGTTTAAGATTCGAACCCTAAGAAGGAGAGGTTCATTCTTGTTAAAAATTGAACAGGTCCTTTACTGTTAAATTTTAACGAGTCCAGTATAGGAGAAACTCGGTTTTTTCCAATTTTAGGGAGTCAGAATAAAAACTTAAGAAGACTCCGTTGGTGTACTTTTTCATAAATTTAGTCTCTCGGGCCCGAAAAAGGATAAAATAATGCGGGAGAGAACTCTATTGACCATAATTAGTCAACGTATACCATTTTCGTAAATAGTCCATTTCAGTCCGTAAAAGGGGTAAAATTATACTGAAGGGATGATCATTCATTTACTTCAACGAGTTCGAATAATCAAGTGCTCGACAATATTTTCATGTTTAGAGAGTCTGAAAAGGGCTTAAAAGAGGACTCCAAGGTTTCGCTTTTTCGTAATTTTCAAGAGTCCGAAAAAGTGATAAAAGTATACTCAGTAGTTTCGCTTTTTCTGTAAATTTTAACGAGTTCGAAAAAGGGATAAAAATGTACTCATGGTTTTCACTTTTTTTTAAGTTTTAATGAGTTTGAAAAAGGGATAAAAATGTACTCATGTGGCCGACTTTCAATTTAATTTACGAGCAAGAAAAGACGGAAAGAACTCGACATCTTCATGTGTTTTACGAGAATGAAATATAGCAAAACAATCTCGAGATTTTCATGAGTTTAAAGAGTCTTGAAAATAACCGAAATTGACTCAAGATAGGTTTCATTTTTACAAAATCTTGAAACAGAGAAAAACTATGCATCGAAGTGGTTTCATTTTTACACAAGCTTGAAACAGAGAGAAAACTGTGCTTGATGCCCCTTAAGCATAACTTCTTGAGCTCATGCCCCCCCAGCTTCATTTCATTCAACTAAGTACACTAATGGTAATAATAGCTGGATGGAATGAAGGTTAATTTACGATATCATATGAAAGACCCGACCTAAAACTGTAAGAAAATTATGCAAAAAATAACCTAAATATATGACTTAACATTTACGAGATCTAGTCAAAGACTCGAATCAATTAGGGGAGGATTTGTTTCATTTTTTAACGATCTTAACACAAGAAAAGAACTATGCTCATGGCAATGTATTTCATTCTTTAACGAGGTTGACACAGTAAAAGGAACTTTCCTCACCTACATGTTTCATTTTTTAAATGAGGTTGACACAGTAAAAAACTGTCCTCAAATATACTCTCTACAATCTACCTATATAAACTACTTATTCATTTTTTAATGAGGTTGACACAAGAAAAGAACTATCATCATACCTGATTCATTTTTTAACGAGGTTGACTCAATAAAAGAAACTATCCTCTGAACAACTGATTCATTTTTTAATGAGGTTGACACAGGAAAAGAACTGTCCTCATACCTGATTCATTTTTTATCGAGGTTGACTCAATAACAGGAGCTATCCTCTGACCAACTGATTCATTTTTTAACGAGGTTGACACAAGAAAAGAACTGTCCTCATACCTCATTAATTTTTTAATGAGGTTGACTCAGTAACAGGAACTATCCTTAGAAACTACTTATTTCTAATCTATCAATCTACTCTCTACAATCTACCTACTGATTCATTTTTTAATGAGGTTGACACAGGAAAAGAACTGTCCTCATCGCCGACTGATTCATTTTTTTAACGAGGTTGACACAGTAAAAGGAACTCTCCTCACCAGCCACTGATTCATTTGTTAATGAGGTTGACACCGTAAAAGGAACTATCCTCAAAGACATGTTTCATTTTTTTAAAGAGGTTGACACAGTAACATGAAATATCCTCAAACTCACTGATTTCTAATCTATCTTTCTACTCTCTACAATCTACCTACTGATTCATTTTTTAATGAGGTTGACACAGGATGAGAACTATCCTCATCTTCGACTGATTCATTTTTTAATGAGGTTGACTCAGTAAAAGAACTCTTCTCACTGATTCATTTTTTAACGAGGTTGACACAGTAAAAGGAACTATCCTCAGAGACACTTGTTTCATTTTTTAACGAGTTTGGCACAGGAAAAGGAACTTCCCTCATATAAGCTTGTTTCATTTTTTAACGAGCTTGACACAAGAAAAGGAACTATGCTCTCGACTAACTGATTCATTTTTTAAACAAGGTTGACAAAGTGAAAGGAACTATCCTCACCAGCCACTAATCATGGCTTCCAATTGGAAGAAACACATGTCAATGGACACACCTTGATCATGGCTTCCAAGAGGTCTTCATTAGATGGAAGAACATTCCTCTGGAAGGAACACATGTCAAGGGACTCAAAAGGGATAAGAACATCGCGTTCAAATAATTCCATAGATTTTTCCATGTCAATTACCGGATCTAAGTCAAAAGAAGACGAGCAAACTGATGCAGGAGCATCTAAACCCTCCTTAATCAAAGAAGAATCCAAAGAAGGGTGAAGAATACGTGGATCAGAGAAGCTGAATCGAAGGAGAAAATAAGGGAAATCTGTTTTAAAACAGATTTAAAGTGGATTTAAAGCGGATATGTCTCGATAGGTTTACTATTGTTAACAACCATGCACGCATTTTGGAGAGCTTTCGTTGGAGAAAAATAAGGAGAGGATCTGATTGATCCTTCCGATCTAATGCTTCTTATATAAATGTAATGTGATATAGTATGGATAGGCGTGTGTGAGTGGGCAGAATGTAATCGAGAGCAAGCTTGTCTCTAAGGCTGAAATGCCTGGAATGTAAATTGTTCTGTCTAATTTATGAAAATACGTTCTATTGTTGTGTACGCTGATATGTGATAATTGAGTTAATTCTGTGTTGCGAGTTTATTGATCGACCATCGATCACTTAAAGGATCGATGGTGATCTAAGTTATCGTTTAAACGTTATGTATGAAGAGTCGTGAGGAACGATGCGTGTTGTTCTGTGTAACATAATATCGGATCGAGGAAAAGGATTTCATATATCGCCGAACATTACAACAGAAATGGATGCGATCAGTTATAAATCAGTTTTGATGTGAATCGGGTCCGGAGAGTAGGATCGGTGTTGTGGAATCGGGCGATAAAAAAATCGCATTGTGATTTCCGATTTCCGATTAATCGGATCGGAGCTGCGAACTCTTGACAGTCGACATTTAAATTATGCGACATGCAATTTCTGATTGGATCGGATCGGAGAATGGAAGACTTACATCGCATTGGAATTGCAATGAACACTGAAAACTGAAAGTGCCTTTGCTGACTTCCGATTTACGAATTAATTGTAGCGAAGGATCGGCCAGATTCGAGTGTCGGAATTTTATATAGTTTCCCATGTATTTTTTTATATATGGATGGCTAGATTTTAATGTAGATCCAAGTTGCAAAATTAAAAGGTTTAAAGCCTAGAACACTTCTGATAAGACTTAGTGGGCCATAACCCACAGGTCGAGGGTTGAAATTTATATATGAAAGGGGATTTTGGGAAATACCCAAGATCTCTTTTCATCAAGTGGTATCAGAGCAGGGAAAGGATTTCCTGTGAGAAGGAAGAAGAATGCAAGAAGAAGGGGAAAGAGGTACAGTTGTGTTAAAGCTGGAGAGTTTATGGTCTTAGCATCGTGCAGATGGCGGTAGCGAAAGGTGAGAAGATTTGCAGCAACCTAGAGCAAGGTGTGCTCAATTTGTTCAAGAGAAGAGAACGAGAAGGATGCCAAAAGACCGAGTGCGGAGGGCTTGGTGAGGTATCATGTAACAGAGGAGACTGTTACTGTAGAGTTTGGTTGCAGCTCACAGAAGATCATGAAGGCAGTTCCACTGAAGGAATGCAGTGATTAGAATTGCTAAGGACAAGGAGAAGCATATGACCAGGAGGTCATAAAAATTTTTGTACCTCGGGAGTCTGATGCAAGAGCATCTAACCCCTCCTTAATCAAAGAATAATCCAAAGAAGGGTGAAGAATACGTGGATCAGAGAAGCTGAATCGAAGGAGAAAATAAGGGAAATTTGTTTTAAAACAGATTTAAAGTGGATTTAAAGCGGATATGTCTCGATAGGTTTACTATTGTTAACATCCATGCACGCATTTTGGAGAGCTTTCGTTGGATAAAAATAAGGAGATGATCTGATCGATCCTTCCTATCTAATGCTTCTTATATAAATGTAATGTGATATAGTATGGATAGGCGTGTGTGAGTGGGCAGAATGTAATCGAGAGCAAGCTTGTCTCTAAGGCTGAAATGCCTGGAATGTAAATTGTTCTGTCTAATATATGAAAATACATTCTATTGTTGTGTACGCCGGTATGTGCTAATTGAGTTAATTCTGTGTTGCGAGTTTATTGATCGACCATCGATCACTCAAAGGATTGATGACGATCTAAGTTATCGTTTAAACGTTATGTATGAGGAGTCGTGAGGAACGATGTGTGTTGTTCTGTGTAACATAATATCGGATCGAGGAAAAGGATTTCATATATCGCTGAAAATTACAACAGAAACAGATGTGATCAGTTATAAATCAGTTTTGATGTGAATCGGGTCTGGAGAGTAGGATCGGTATTGTGGAATCGGGCGATAAAAAAATCGCATTGTGATTTCCGATTTCCGATTAATCGGATCGGAGCTGCGAACTCTTGACAATCAACATTTAAATTATGCGACGTGCAATTGCCGATTGGATCGGATCGGAGCATGGAAGACTTACATCGCATTGAAATTGCGATGAACACTGAAAACTGAAAGTGCCTTTGCTGACTTCCGATTTATGAATTAATTGTAGCGAAGGATCGGCCAGATCTGACCGTCAGAATTTTATATAGTTTCCCATGTATTTTTTTATATATGGATGGCTAGATTTTAATGTAGATCCACGTTACAAAATTAAAAGGTTTAAAGCCTAGAACGCTTCTGATAAGACTTAGTGGGCCATAACCCACAGGTCGAGGGTTGAAATTTATATATGAAAGGGGATTTTGGGCAATACCCAAGATCTATTTTCATCACAAACCGTGAGAGGCTCACTTACATTGGTAACTAAAAACATGGGACTAGCTGCCACATAATTAACCCATGGCGGGGTAGATACCACTTTAGAATCAGGAACATTTAGGGGTGTCATATTATTGGTAGTCAAAACAAGACTAGGGAATGAAAGATGGTCTACAGTCACAATATTGCCATTGTGAGGGAAAGACATCACGCGAAAGAGTGTTGATACGACAGCTTTCATTGCATAGACATAGTCTCACCCAAGGAGTAAATTGAAATCCAAGGGACCTCGAACTACCATAAGATCAATACAGACAGTTTTACCTTCCAAATTAATATAAAACTTAGTAAGGATCCCTAAAGGTTCACTAATGGTTCTGTTAAATGCTTTCAGTTTCTGCATAATAGGCACAAGCTGAGGGGAACCCAAAGCTTTCCAAGACATTTGAGGATAAAATACTAACAAAAGCACCTTCATCTACCTGTGTGCGATGTATGTCCCTACCACCCAATTTCACAATGATTTGGAAAGGGATGGAGGAAGGAAGACGAGGTTCTGTCAGTCTATTCCAATCAAAGGAAAAGACCTCAATACTTGGAGGGGGTTTTGTAGAAACAGGTGAAATTCTCCCCGGCGTATAAGAATCTGATGTAACAAGAAGAACACAGCGTGTAAAGTTCTATAGGAGAATGGGATCGGCCAGATGTGTCGAATGGAAACCACTTGATCGACAGGATCATCAGCTTTGAAGTGATATGTTGTTCACTCTCCAATGGAAGAGTGGAATCGAGCGCTAACGAAATTAGATCCAATCCTCATGTCGATTGACGGTAGTTTGAAGAAAGTTTACGGTAACCGATTGGAAATTCTTGCTGTGGAACAGTAAGGTTTTCAAATAATTTTGAGGCTTCATCCATGTGAGGGAAAATGTGAGTTTGATGACTCCCTTTGCATAACTTACAAGGAAACCTAACTTTACCCTTTTCCCCAGGAACCTAACTATCACTGGTTGATGGATCAATGGAAATTTGATGAGATTTTTCTGACCATACTTCCAAGACCTTTGGAATACCGGGACAATTGATAAGGAAGTGGTCACCCTTAAAAATCCTGCAAGGGTATTTGGGTTTACGATGCCTGTTGGAGGTTTCCTCAACACAACTAACACGTGTAGCCATGATTGGTTGGTTGACTTCTTTCTTATCTTGCTTCTTCTTCTTCTTCTTCTTCCCTTTCTTCTTCTTCTTCGTCACCTGGTTACTAGCGTCAAGGATTTTACCAAGCGAAGAAGAAGAAATGAGGAAGAAATATTAGGTGAAGAAGGTAAAGGGTCAACAAAAGGTTGGTGATGTTGAGATGGTGAACTTTGTTGAAGTGAAGCATCCGGTTGAGGTGGAACAATTGGAGTATTCAGGGCCAACGAAGTTGAAAATAACCATATCGGTAAACCTATTGTAAATCAGTGCATGACAATGTAGCCATATAAGGAGGACCAGCAGCATTTCCGAAGCAAGGAAAAGTGCTAAGTTCGTTAATAGGGGTTCCTTGGTTGGGGAATTTCCGAGAACAATTGCCATTATATTCAATTTGAGTGAATTTTATTAACAATTTAAAACTAAAATTAACAATTCACAATTCACACCTAACGATTAAAATTCACAATTCACACCTATGGTCTCTAAAAGTAAAAACAAACAAATTATGCAGCTATCCAAATCTAGGAGTCAAACACACAACCCCGTGCTTCGGTACTAAAAAACACTAGTTGATGAAATCAACATCGTAGAATTTAATACGAAGCGGCGGTTGGAACGAGTTGCACGAAAACTGTAATGAAACGAATGGCACAAGTTTCTTCACAAAACCATCTCGGTGAAGAGAACCCTCTAGTCAAGTGAGTCTAGTCGGCATGCATCGAGTACAGTGAGATATTTCAATATTTCCTTCACCGTCACCTTAGGAAATAATCTTAAGCTTATGGACACTAAGGTTACCAACAGTAACAAATACAACTGGGGGAATAGTCTACGATCCGATTCCATGCGCAAGGGCAGAGTAACAAAGCTCAATCCCCTTGAAGGCTCCTCGACATGGTCAATCCGAGGTTTACCGACAAGTGACCCCAGGCTCCTCGACAATGGTTAATCCAAGGTTTACCGTTTGTAATGCGCGCAAAATCTTCTATCTTTCCCAATGAAACAGAATTGATTGTCTCAAAGGTTCGGACATGATCTCGTGATTGACTTCTTTAAGAGAAGCTTCCCAGATTGTACCAATTACAATTGGATTTATTTCCTATCGCAAGATTTATCTACTTGTTTGTTTTTGTTGCTTTGGAAAGTTAACTACAACCTATTCCAAAGAACTAATCCTGAGCTAGATTGGTGGAAAGAGCCCTAAAAATGTAAAAATTACTAGATGAATTTTAATTAAGCGCTGTGTTATTTAAGTTGTTATTACTCAAAAGGGTAAATGGATATGAAACCAATGGTGTTATGACCCGACCCAAAAATGAATGCAATCGAATATGATAATGTAATATTTTCAATTCGATGAATCCTAACTAAAGTAAGGAGAGAGTTTCCATTCACTTCCAACAATGCAAAGATTGATAAATAAGAGAAAATATAACAAATTCTCTAATGCACTAATTTCATCAAGAAAAACTAATGCAAATCAATCCCAAAACAATTTTTTATTTTTGTGTTTTTAAAACAAGCATAAAAACATCTAAATTCAAATCAAAGAAAAATGATCTAAATCTATGATTGATTTTTCAGAATGTAAACTATGCAATTGTAATCTATGCACAATTCACATGAAAAGTATGCAAATGTGATCTATGCACATTTTTCATTCATATTCTGAAAATGAGAATTCTAATTATGCAAATGTGATCTATGCAAGAGAATTCTCAAACACGAGATGATTCTAATGTAATCTAAGAACCAATCAAGTGCAAGTCAAGAAAATCGGGTGAGAGTTCCAAAGATCAAAAAACACTCAAAGGCGATTAACACTCATACACAATTTAGCCCCCCCTAAATTGTGAGAGTTCCAAAGATCAAAAAACACTCAAAGGCGATTAACACTCATACACAATTTAGCCCCCCCTAAATTTTGCCTTTATTTTTTGGTGAAATAAGAAGACACTAGGAATCTATGGTTAGCTTGATGTCTTGATGTGGAACATTTTTCGGAAGGGGCAGAGGTAGCCAATAAAATTGATACTTCTAGTATGGGATATCCTTAATTTAATGTATTCATTATGTGTACTCGATTCTGTTGTTTTATTTGTTTTTCAGCTCACAATTATATTCAAGGTGTATGTTGTATTGTTTGTCATCTACTTGTCGTTACATGGAAAGCACTTAATTGCATACTAAATTCTAGTGATGTAATCATATTATTAAAACTAAGTCCCCAAGGTACGCAAATGATTTATTCTGACAATTTTCAAATTACAATTTTGAACCATGTGAGGCCTGCCAAGCTAAAATGCATGGTATTCAAATGTCTCTTAAAATTCAAAATAATAAAATCAGGGCTCTGGCTTTGACAAGATGAGTAGCTAAAACAATAATGTTAGAAATAAAATTTTGCATAAAGATGTAGTGCCCGGTGATTGATGAATTTGCCTTTGCAATCTTGATCTCTGTCCGCGTAGCTTGTAAAAAAAACCCAAATTGAATAGTGTTGAAATCAAAAGAAAAAATCACAACAATAAACCCCGAACAAAGAGACCCTAATTCCTCACCGTCGTCTGAGAAACAACAACAAATCTGATATTCATGAAAAGATTAACTATTCAGGCACTGGCACTGGATGTCAACTCCATCTCCATCCCAACAATGATGATTGCAAACCATTCTCCTAATGCTATGAAATATGAATGATCCTAGGGCTTCCCTCATAGCCATGGAGGTTTTGGGCTCACCCCAGGTTCCTCCACCTGTCCTCCTCCATCCGCTGCTGATGCATTCAACTTACTATTGGCTTCGATGCCGAAGAAGAAGAAAACTGAAGTAACCAAGTTTTTGAAAAAGCTGGATGATATTCCAAAAATCTCTCTTCCCCCTGAGGGTCTAATCCAGGTAGCTTTGTCTCTGGCAGATCGTGCTCTCGTGGGACAGTTCACAGGTCTTTGATCCCTCCCCAAAAACCAAGGAGAACTAGGTCGTCAAGAACTAGACGTCGTTGATAAAGAACAATGTAACCTCGTATTTCTTGGGGAGAGGTTATTTTCTGTTTGAATTCATCTCAAAAGAGGATAAAGATCTGATCTTTCAAAATGGACCCTACTTCATGGGTCCTCAAGGCTTGTATCTCAATAAGCGGACGCCGGATTTCGACCCAGCAGTTGATGTTCCAAATGTTGTTCCTGTGTGGGTTAGGTTGCTGAATCTCCCAGTGCATTGCTGGAACTGGGATTCACTGAAGCACATAGGCAATGTCCTGGGTAAATTTATTGACTCGGGAAATAACAAGGACCAATACGACTGTGCCAGAATATGCGTTGTGGTAGATCTGAAGGTGGGCCTTCCAGAGGCAATAAAAATCAATGTAGACAGTTGGACCCATGTGCAAAAGCTAGATTATGAGCAACTTTCCTTCAAGTGTCGCAAATTCCAGGTCTATGGTCACTTTGCTAGGGGTTGTCCGAGTAATGGAGAGGTGGAGAAAGGGAAGGAGGAGGGTTGGAACCAGGTCAAGCAGACAAAGACCTCCCATAAATCCCACAAATCCGGTGTCCCAAATGGTAAAGGCCCTCAGTCAGCTTCTATTCTTCAAACCCCTCCCTCGAATGGTCAAGAGAACAAATTCGGGCCCTTAAGTTCAGCAATAGAGGACACCCAGGAGATCGAGATGTATAAGAAAGGATCCCTAGACAAAGGGACCCCTTCAAGCTCGAGGCAAGGAGAAAATGCCGCAGATAGATCTAAATAAAAACATGCAGAAGTTGAGGAAGAACAATTATCGGAGGATTCAGAGGAGGAAGGAGAAATAGGGGATTCAAAAACTTCGGCTAGAAGATCCACAAGAGGCTGTAAGTCTGCCCATGAAAATAGAGAACAGGAAAGCTACAAAGATAAGCTCCAGGGCAGTCAACCAACCCTCAAGAAAATCTTGGCAAAAATGCCAAAGATGACAAGAAATCAGACTCAGGGCTCCAAGGGAGCTCATCACACCCAAAAAAGTATGTGATGAAGGTTGTCTCCTGGAATTGCAGGGGTATGGGGAGCAGAGTTAAAGAAGAATCCATAAGAAGTCTTCTAAGGATAGAAACCCCAGACATACTTCTCATTCAGGAAACTAAAATGGAGGACAAATACTTCCTCCAAATAAGTAAGAAATTTTGGAATAAAGGTGGAGGACAAGCAGTCTTTGCTTGAGGAGCCTCGGGCGAGCTAGGTACTCTCTTGAATATTAACAAATTCCCAATGGTCAAAGAGATCCTAAACAATCACTAGCTATTCTTGAAACTTCAGCATCTTAACACAAAAGAGATCATTTGTCTCATCAATGTGTATGTCCCAGTAAATGCAGGGGAGACAATGGCTTGCTGGGACTCCATCAGAAATATGACATGAATGGAGAATCTGGAAAATACCATCATTGTTGGCGACCTTAATCTCACCTTGCTTTTGTCAGAGAAGTGAGGAGGCAGAATCGTAAGGGATCCGACGAGGGAATGGATGGAGGACCTCATGCAGGACTGGGACTTGCTCGACATCAAGCCCTCTATTGGTAAGTACAACTGGTCAAACAAAAGAGTCGGTCTGAGGCATATTGCTGCAAGGTTAAATAGATTTCTCGTTCAAAGTTATTTTCTCCTATTAGGATTAGAGACTAGAATGCACATTCTCCCTTGCAGCGTTTCTGATCATAAAGCATAATTATATCTACTCATTAACATTTCCTTAAGGATGTCCCAAGGAGAAATAATTTTTGAAAGGAATCAATAAGTGCTTTGTAATTCGATATTTGCAATTGTTCTAGCAACTGGTGTCCTTACAGTTCTCCTGGAGAAGAATGATCCCAGACTCCCTCTTGTTTGATGATTTACATGCTACTGAAGAGTTTCTATTCTCATATTCAAAGTGAATGAATAATTTTCCACAAGAATTTGTGACTATCCCATCATAGCAGATAGTCAGATCCTGTAGAAAGGCCATTAGATTCCTAAATCATTTTCCCAGTTCTTTCACTCTCTTCTTTTAACAGAAAATTCCTTCTTTGGATAAGATTGAATCAATAAATTCCTCATAGGGATTTAATCCAAAAACATATGATGATTTAAAGAATCCACAAACTTCAATCGAATCTTTTTTCTGTGGATTGATTGAAAGAAAGAGAACCATTATCTTGGAAATTTTAACAGAGTATACTTGTGGCTTTTTCATGGTCGCACTACATTTTTTAAGTGTTATTCTTTAGTAATCTTTTCCATCCTATCACTAGCCCCTCTCGAGGGTGGCCATTATGTATATTTTTCCTTGTATCAGAGACTGCAATTTAAACTATTTGCACAACTTTTCTGAGACATATAGACTACTACAGTTTCGGTGAATGCTCAAGTGAATTTTCATTTCATAAATTACAATGTTTTCAGTTACAAATAATGGGTTTTTCTGGTATTCGATTCTTTCTCTATTATTTTTTAAATTAGCAGTATGAATTTCCTTCTATTTGTTCGTTTATTTCCCAAAAAAAAAAAAGGTTTATGATCTCTACGTGGAATCGAGTTCTCTGCCCAGCCCTCGACTGCTTTTGCACAGAGATGATCTTCATGACCTCATCCTTCAACTGGGGACCCAACATGGCCTCCAAAATCTTGTGCTCCTTAACCGCCAAAGAGAAGAGATAGATTTGCTCGAGAAAACGGATTTTTCCTTCTATTTACCAGGAAATCAGTGTATTCCTGGAATGGAGATTTTGAGAACCTTCCACAAATCAGGTGTCAAAAATCCATAAGTCCTTAATAATAAATATACATTCAAAAGTTTCCTTGACAAAATTTCTTAGAGTTTTGGTCGACTCTCGATTTCTGGGACAGAATCCGATTTTTGGAGACCAAGTTTGGTGGCACAAAATCCGAGGAAATCTATACTGTTTGACTACAGCGTTTACCACATCTTTGACTGCATGTTTGACCAGTGCATTGACTAGGTTTGACCGATAATTTCAGGACTGTTCGACTGAGAATTTCAGGACTGTTTGACCAAGTTTGACTGAGAATTTCAAAAGAAATCCCTGAATGGTCAAATTGCCTAGAAATTTCATTTTGGAAGTCTTCCATGATGAAATGGATCTGATCATGATGGAACTCCACTAGCCATTTAGCTGCTTAGCCATTTCATGGACCACATTCCTCTATGGATGATCATCAAGGCTTGGATGCAGGAGGTAGGGGAGTCTCAGATGGATTTGGAAAACTACTGGTAGCTTGACCATGTGTTTTTTTTTTTTTTTGAATAAAGTTGCCTTTGATGAAAGTCTTTGTAGCAGTCCTCAGTACATATAAACACCTTATTTTGCTTCTCCTGGTCGTATGAGAAACTCTCACCAAAGAGAAATGCACAGTTATGTTTCCTTGTGTGCATCAAGTTCCCTGAGATATCCATGTAATATTGGCCTTTCCACAAACATATTTCTTATTCTCTCACTCACTTTTTCTATCATAGGCCTGAGAAATTTTACAACCCTTAGGGGCCAGAAAAGCATGTCTGAAGTTTAACTTGTCCAAAGACCTTAAAGAATAAGTTCTGATTGGGGTTGGAAAAATAATGTTTATATAACTTGTAAGGAACCTCTCTCCTTAGAGCCTATGGGAGGAAAAATTTCTTCCATCCAGATAAAATGTAAATGTTATCAAAGAATAAGGGAATCTATAAGACAATGCCTCCAGAATATCCTTTTCAATGAAGCACTTCAAGTCAGGGTGGCCACACTCGGTAATCATCTGAAAGTTGTCAAGATTCTAAGTGCCAAAGGGACACAATTACAGGGCCATCATCCACTGGCTTAAAATATGCGATAGGCCTACAAAAGGATTTTTTTGGGGCCCTATATTCAAAAGAAGGCCTGAAAAGAGAATCTCCACTATCAAATCAACCAAGGGTAGGCTTAAAAGATGAAATTGAGAAACAATTTACTTCTCAGTTCTCTCTACGAAATAATTTTCAATTGCAAATACTAAGTGAGGAACATCAATGCAACCCTGTCTTGGGGTCATCTCACAAACTTTATGAAGCGCAAAGAATACTGTGTGACTAGTCGTTGACTTTGGGTAAGCTAGCTGCTACCCTCTCAAACATGAACAATGATGATGGTAAGACATGGGATTAGATAGATTCTAGAGTTAATTTTATAAAGCTACCTAGTATTTTTTCAATCCAGAAATTTTGTAGAGGTTTACAAAGAATCCATCACAGAGCAATCATTGAGAACCAACTTAAACAAAGGTATTAACAAGTTTATACCCAAGGTCAATGATTCCAAAGTGACGATGAGCTGGAAGCCTATCACTCTGTTGAATGACTCACGTAATAGTATTACCGAAGCTCAGCACTCATAATCAAGCATATTCTCATGATTATTATCAAACCTAGGCAGACTTGTTTCATTAAAGGTCAATTGATCATAGATAATGTTATTGTAGCCTGTAAGGGCATGGAATGCCCCAGTAATATAAAGCTAGGCATGTAATCTAGATGCAGAAATTCAAATGATCCATAGGATATCTACAATGATAATGCGAAATTTCTGTCTTTGGAGTTGAAAGTTTGAAGCCAAATCACATGTCAAAAATATCTTGGAACATGTTAAAGAGTTTTTGAAAATATAAGTAATTTTCGGAAGGCCAGATGTGTACGCTAAGTCATCTGTTCTGGTCTTCAGTGTTTAATTATTTTCATTTATGAAATAGGAGACCTGGTTATGGAATCCTATGCACTTTGTGTATCACCTTCATTAATTAAACAAAGAGGGAAGACTGTAAACCAATATAAAAAAATTATTTTCATTTCTGAAATAGGAGACCTGGTTATGGGGTCCTATTATATTTATGCACTTTGTGTATCACCTTCATTAATTAAACAAAGATGGAAGACTGTAAACCAATACAAAAAAACAACAATCTCTCAATAAAATCTGTAAAAAAATGCAACTTGAATAACGCAGCAACAAAGCTCATTCAATGCAACAACAACTTAAAATTGACGGATATCGAATTCAGAAAGGTATGCAACTCCAACTCCGTATTGAATCCTAAAAAATGTGGATGGGGTTCAAAATTTCTCACCTGGAAAAAATTGCCACTTGGTGGGGGCTTAGGTGATGAAAATTATGGTCACTGTCATTGCCTCCCTACAGAAAATCCTCTGCTATCTAGTTTCCACCCTGTGTTCAGCGATGCAATTTCCATACTGGAGGAATTTTCTCCATGCACTGATTGCTAGGTCAATGAAATCCCCTTGATGCATGCATCTGGGCATTGTGATTATTATAACTAACAGCCCCCGTTGCTAATGCCCTCCTCTTCCCATAGGACCATGTATTACTGGATACCTTGAACTATAGGAGGCCCTGAAATTAGTTGTTGGGAACTGTGATGATCCGGATTTATGCAGGAACGCAACAGAATAAAAATATAACCATAAATATAGAGATGCAATGGAAATAACACTTCATTTCATTAATATCAAAGAACTGAAATTTGCTTACAGACAGAATGGAAATAAAACTAGCTAGGGCGCTGGTAGCTATCTCTGAGAAGAGATGTGGCGGCTACAGGCCTCTGAACCGTGTTACAATGAGGCTCGAGGGCCTATTTATCATTTAGAAACAATGGGAAATCCTAAACAGCCAAAACCCTAACCCTAGGAGATGAAGCGCCAAAACTATGGGCCCCGCTTGGGTAAATTGGTGTTTCAACTTCCCAGGGGCGTAACTTTGGCATACGATCTCCGTTTGACGCGTACCATACCTCGTTAGAAAGATCTATCCGAGGACTACAAATTTGGAACGGGAAACATCGGTCCATGGACCCATGTTGCCCTCCGTTTTCCCAGAAAACGTCGTTTAGGGCCTCAAAACGGCTCCGGAAGTTTAGGACCCGAAAAACTGCTAAAAATAGTAAACTGTGCCGAAACTGAAAAACTGAAATAGACAATTGTGGAGCCCCAAGTCGAATAGGCGGGTGACCACCAATATCCACCTGGATCATTCCTCCCCCCTTAGGAAGCAATGGTCCCCATTGCGTTAAGTTCCTCCATGAGATGAGGAAATTTCTACTGAACTTGGTCCCTGGTGAACCACTTTCCTTGGTGCAGGAGTTGGCCAGCTTTGACAACCCGATATAGTTGGATCTTCTGCTGGCGAGTGTTCTTGATTTGTATGTCCATGATGCAATCTGTGGTGGCCTGTTCCATGCAGTCTGGATTTAACTCAGTTGGTGTGAGTTGTTTTGCAATGTCCGAGGTGTCCAGTAGAGGTGGGAAGTAAGGGCGAAGGCGATCCACATTGAAGACTGGGTGCAGACCAAGGAATGGTGGAATACTGAGCTCGAATGCATTGTTCCCTACAGCCTTGGTGATGGTGTACGGCCCGTATCGGAGCGGGCGAAGCTTGCGGTGGGGTCCAATGAGGCGCTCCTTCTGCAAATGTAGCCATACTTTTTCGCCCACCTGGAAGTTGTGTGGCACCCGGTGTTGATCATGGTGTTGCTTGTACTTGGCATTGGCTCTGTCCAATATATCATGAACCTGTTGGCGGATGTGTTGAATGCGCTCGATGAAGCTACTTGCTTTGTCAACTTCAGACTGGACATGAGCTGAATCGGCCTGAGCAGCTGCAAATGGCATGGCTACGTTAATGGGACATAGTGGCTGGAATCCCAAGCCCACCTGAAAGGGGCTATGGCCGATTGAACTGTGGAGAGCCCGATTATAACTATGTTGTACATATGGGAGGCTCTCGTCCCATGTGCGTGGATGCTTTGAATTGTACATGCGCAGAATGTGTACAATCATTCTGTTGACGACCTCTGTCTGGCCATCCGTTTGGGGATGGAAAGCTGTGGACTTGGTGAGCTTGGTATCCAACATCGACCAGAGGCTGGACCAAAATGTGCTGAGGAACCTGCTATCCCAATCTGATATGATAGACTGTGGGATCCCAAAGTGCACCCACACTCGTTCAAAGAAGAGTTTAGCAGTGGCTTCTGCTGTGATATTCTTCTTGCAAGCCGCCATAATGGCCATCTTCGAGAATTTGTCGACGACCACAAAAACACAGTCATTTCCCTGCTTAGTAGAAGGGAGGCCCGACATGTAATCCATGGAGATGGATTCCCAAGGTCGACTAGGGGTAGGTAGAGGAGTATATAGGCCTTGCTTCTTGATGGTCGGTTTGGCAATGGCACAAGCAATGCAGGATCTGATGTGCTTCTCGACATCCTTTCGAAGGTTCGGCCAATAGAAATACTTCTGCAGGATTGCTACTGTTTTCTCGACCTCGAAATGCCCAACGACTCGACTGTAGTGTGCTTCCCATATCATCTTGGCACGCTCACTTGAAGGAACACAAAGGTGTCCCATGTGACATAAAAGTGCATCTTGGAGGTGAAAATTTGGAACTTGCGCACCCCCCAAGAGTGACTTGTAAGTTTGGCTGAATTCTGGGTCACTTTCATAGAGAAGCGGCCAATCAGAAGTCTCGTGCCCACAAGAGTTGAGCACAGTGGTGAGCGCCACGATCGGTGGTCGGCTGAGGCAGTCTGCAACATTATTGGTGCTACCCTTCTTATACTTGATGTTCAAATGAAACTGTTGTAGATATGTGGACCACTTCTCATGGCGATCATTCTGCAACTTCCCTTGTGTCTGTATGAACTGCAGGGGCCGGTGGTCTGTGTGGATGATTGTTTCCTTCCCCAAAATGTAATGCTTCCATTGTCGACAGGCTTGCACAATGGAATACATTTCTTTGTCATAGGTGGGATACTTGCAAACTGTCTCAGACAATGTCTCACTATGATATGCCACTGGATGTCCCTGTTGAGTAAGAATCGCCCCAATAGCATAGTCAGAGGCATCTGTCTCGATCTCAA
>JAXQQM020060947.1:0-46815 GCA_034641835.2 Pinus albicaulis
GACAATTCAGAACTCCATCGGAAGAGCTAATCGGGTCATTCACCATAGAAGATCTGAGATTAATGTATAAGCTGCCAGAACCTCAGGTGACTTTCAACAAGCAATTTATGGAGGAGTTTGCCAAAGAACACTCAAATTTGGCAGAATGCACAAAGGAGTGGACCAAGAGAAGTGAACCATTGAAGAAAAACAAACAAGGTATGTACAACACGGGTTCACTTACCTCTCCTTATTGTTTTACTGCTGCCATGTTATGTAGGCTTTTTGGAAAGCCTGACATAAATATGATCTTACCCGAATGGCTTCCCTTGTTGAATGCGGCTGCTAATTCTACAATTGTAGATTGGGCCAAAATCCTATCTGATAATCTCACCACTACAATTTTTCATTACCGGTCTAAACGAAATGTTTCCCAGTGGGTTAATCCGCCTATTTATTTATCTGCTTATGTCATGGACGCCATCTGCTATGTCTCTAAATTCCCTGTGATGGGCTGGAAATGGACTATCCACGATCCTTTGCCCATTCATGTGTACCATAAAGAGCTATGGGAGTCTAAGTTTGTCCCCCATTTTTACCAAATTTTTCATGGAATAATGCTGCCATTGTACAAAACATTGTATAATAAGGATGCCCCAAGGTTATCCTCAGAAACAGAGGTTGATATTCTCCCCGTCGCGAGATGGTTTGGAGAAGAATTGTTCACCTATATTAGGGTTTTTGGAAGTTATGCTTCTCCCCATGTGTTACCCCTATATGTTCCAGATAGACTTGTAGCTCGAGAAATTGCTTATCAGACCTGTGGCCAGGGAGGTATAACAAAAGATTTAAAAGATAAGAAAAAGGGCATTTGGCCACAATTTCCCATAAAATGTGGAACATTTTCACTGTTTGATATTGGTCATGCATTTCAAGAGATAGGCAACGTTACATGCCTATAGCTGTTCAAATTCTCAAGAAGGTTATTTGACCCAAATGATATTGTTAAGAATTTTACCAATGCAATCAAAGTAAGGGAATTTGCCGGGGAACAGGATCCTTTTGATGATATATTCCAAGCAAGAAATTCATTCAAAGAATTTTTGAATTCAGCTCAAGCTCAGCTATCTCCAGAGGAATTCCATAAATTCAAGCTTTATAGAGAAAGGAGACTAATTCCTATTCCTTTGGATAATCTATGCTTAGAGCCTGCAAGGGAGAAAACTCCTAGTGTTAGTCTTAACGGCAGTTCAAGTACAGGTAAATCCAAATCAAAATCTGACAGAGATTCTGAACACTCCAATAAGTCTAAAGAAAATAAAGATAAAATGGAAGAATCCATTAAAGATTCTGCACAATCTAAAGAGCCTACTCAACAGAAAATTTTGACTTCTCAACAAACAAATCCTCCTCCACCCAATGTACAGCAACAGCCAGTCACCATTGAGTTAGATAAAGAATGGGAAACCTTCAATCAATTGATTAATGTAGAAGGACAGAATGTACAGACCCCTGTCCAGACAACCAAAGTTTTGAGCACAGGAACAAGCAGCACAGTCGCAGTAACAGAGCACATACCAATCACACCCTCCTCTGAAATTGTACTTAATGTAGAGGAAATTCCTCCTCTGGATGTATTTTATAGCCCAAAATACAAAGCAATAGTAAAGAGACAAAGGAAAAAGAGAAAAATAGAAAGTGCAGTTGCTACTGAAGCAGAACAAGTAGATATTTTGTGGAAAGATCATGCCACAGAGCCTACTCATAATCTCACTAAGTTATCTAAAATAACAGGAGCTTATGCTTCTGCAACAATTGATAAAGCAGTTGAGATACAACTTTTGTTGGATGAAAAAGAAGAACAGATAAAAGCTCTGCAACAGCAATTGCAACAGGTACAGGCCAATAAGGAAGCACAATTAAAACTTGAAGAGTTACAACAACAACTTCAAGAAATGAAAACAGGACATCAAAAAAGTCTGGCTGATAAAGACAAACAAATACATATTATCCAAGAACAACATAAGGATGATCCTAAGCTTCCAGAATTCATTTCAGAAACCATCTCTTTGAACAATCAACTACTGCAACAAGAGGAAGTTTTCTGCCAAAAAATATTGCAATGGAATTCTTTGTGCCAAGAAAGCGATAAAATCACAAATCATGTCATAGATTTACGAAATGATTATGATTTGATTAATGAAAAGATCAATGATTATCTAGCATGGCAAAAGACAGAAGAAGGCAGAAAAGCTGGTGCACCCATCATTAACGAGAACCATAAAGAAATATTGTTTAATAATTGGGATGCACAAATCAGAAGGGCATAAACGGAAGCGGAGGAGGCGGCTACAGCGGCAAACACTCTCACTGATTGTGTAAATGACAATTTACACAAAGCTAACTTGATTTATGAAACTGTTCCAGGTTATCTCCCACAGGAAAATCAATTGCAAGCAGAATGGAGGCAAAAGGCAGAAGAAAGAGAAAAATCCATCCAAGGGCTGACAAGATTAAATTGGGACTCATATTGGATGGACTTGGTGAAGCCACACAGTCAGCACAGTGCACTCAATTGTATTATCAATGCTACAGAGAAGATTGCTCCTACGCTTGCCAACTCTGTCTTTTCAGGACAGCTGAATTCTGAAGTCGGTCAACCGCATCTTCTCAAAAATATGCTAGATGCCTGCAAGAGCAAAGATCAAGTTCATAGATAGATAGATTTAGTTTTAATTTCACAGTATTTTAGCCTAGGAAAAGGACGGTCATTGAACCGAATCCTTAGTTTTTGTAATAAACTATTTTTAGAGTTAGTTAAGTAGCATTTAAACCCCTCTCATGCATTTAGAGAGGGGTCCTCGATCTTAATATTTTTGGACTTGGAGATTGCATTTCTGTACTCTATTGTCTTATATATTTTTTGAAAAAGGATCACATCTGGTAATTTTCATGCGGAATTATCTTTGAAGTGTTGCATTTCTGTACCTTGGAATTTGGTTTTGCGTTATAGTTACTAGATAGAGTATCAGATTGCATTTGAAACTCTTCAAGATGAACAAGGTATTTCTATCTGTTCACTGTTGATCTCTTTTGTTTTATGATATTCGTTTTAAATTGCTATCATTTATATGTATATTGGTTTTCACAACGCTTTCTTTTATATATCATTTCTGAGTATAATTGAAACGTTATTTTTCATAGTTACATGTAAATGGTATACAATGATGAATGCAATATGTTTATATAACTCTGTTTAATTTCTTAAACAAAGTTATCTTTATTTGTTTATGCATATTTCAATTTAATTAATAATACATTTTTATGGTTATTGTTGAATTGAAACAATCTTAAGTTGTATTCACATATAGCTACCCGGGTTAGTGCTAGAATTTCTTTATCAGTATTTAGCTTAAATTAGATAGTTTTATTTCAGTTAGTTTAGTCCCATTTCCACCCATCCAATCCAATCCATTTAGTTATAAGGAAACTGGTCCTTTAAATCCAGTCGGAGCCACCATACCAAACGGAAAAGGAGCTGCCTTAAGGTCCCGACTGGGTGGTTTTCCCCGATGTTTGAAGCAAATATTTTCTAGGCTTCAACATTTTTGGCGCTAGAAGGAGGGAATGAGATATGAATGGCAAGTAAATATTTATCCACAAGCCATTCTGAGAGCAAAAAACCCTCATTAACTTCTTCAATTTCTTCTGAAATTCAGAATCCAAGAGAAGAAATTGCAGAAAAAATTCAGACACCCACTACCAAAATCTCAAAACATTCAGACAAACAACATCCCGAGTCTCCTAAAGTTCAAGATCTAATTCATAAATTGAAAGGATTCTCATTATCTCTTGAAGAGTCTGAAATATCTGAAGGTAGTGTAACTTCAAAATTCATTCCTTCGAAACCTCTTACTAGGTTGCAAAGTGAAAAACTTGGTATTCCTCCGAAAGAATTTCCTTTACCTAGTAAGGGAAAAACAAAAAGAATTCAATCAGAAACAGAAAGTGATACAAGTTCATCATCTCATATTCAATCACCTGTTTCCAAAAGCACAACTCAACAAAGTGCAGTTGTTTCATCATCATCTCTTCAATCATCATCTCCAAAAACATCTTCTCCTCAATTCTCATCAATCTCAACATCGTCTATTCCAACCACTTCTATTCAAATTCCACCAGTTTCTACTATTCCTCCAATAGTCGTCCCAATAATGGCACAGAGACCATGGTATACTCCAGGAGCAGTCAACATGGCTGCACCTTTACATGATTTACCAGACAATCCTGGAAAATGGCTTCCAAAGTTTAGCCCAGATCTTAACATTCAAGTTGAAGAACATATCAATAACTTTATGCTGGCTATTAATTTGAATGGAGTCATACACGAAGATGTTGTAGTTAGATTATTCCCATATACTCTTCAGGGAGTAGCAGGATCATGGTATTTTTCATTACCATCAGGATCCATAACGAGTTGGGACATTTTTGCAGATCATTTTTTGACCAAATTTGGAGATGATCGATCAATTGCAACTTTACTCAATGATCTCTCAAATTTGAAAATAGAACCCAAAGAACCTATAAAAGAATTCAATGCTAGATTCAACAAACTCTTAAACAAAATTCATATAGATTCACAACCTAGTGAGCAAGTCAGAATCGAATGGTATATAATTGCCTTACCCTCAAACATAGCAATTTTTGTAGACAGAGCTGCAAAGCCTACATTAGCTGAGAATATGAAAGAAGCTATTGCAGTGGAAAAACGTATTACTTCTCTGGAAAATAAAAATGCTATTGAAGAAAGGAAATCAAAGAAGGTCAGCTTCAGAGATGATTCAAAGAAAAAGGCCAAAGATCCATATGACATGGAAGGTTTACAGAAAGTTCTTAAAACCATGTCAAATGAAATGGTTGAAATTAAAAAACAAGTGGCTGAAACTTCTACCAAGAAACCATTACGAAATTTCAGAAGAAACCAAGTTGAATCTAAACCTCCTAATATAATCTCTAATGCAGAATCATAAGAAGAGGAAGAAGAAGAAGAAACATCTATAGTATCAGATCAAGAAGACGAAAATGAAGAAATAGTTGAATTGAATGGAATGTGGGGTTTTATTCTCCCTAATTCTGATAGTGAAGAAGCTATGCCTGTAAGTACTAGGAGTAAATCTACAGCAGAACCAGTGCAAATAGTTCCTAAAAAGAAAATTACAACTCCAAGTACCAAAGACAAACCCACTGTGAGGAAAACTTCTCCATTACCTACTCAAAATCAGCCATCCTCTTCTAATCCTCTCACATCAACAACGAAAACTTTAGTAGTGTTAGATCCTATGGAATACAATATTGTTGAAGACATGAAAAAGATCAAGCCAACATTTCCTTACATGAACTCAGCAAACTGAAACACCAACAAAAGTTGCTATTGAAAGAATTAAATGCTACACCAATTGCTCCTTTACCAAGCGGTGTAGTTGCAAAAGCAGCAAGAGGAACTGGTAAACCACCAGATAAGGTAGATGCTACTGATACTGTGCTCATTGGGGAAAATTCAAATTCTCAAACTCCTCCTTTTCTTTTGACTTATGAGATGTACAATAAAAATCTGCACAATTGTTTTATTGATTCTGGAGCTTCCTCCAATATAATGCCTACTTCTGTCTGTGCCAAATTGAATATTGAACCACATAAATCAGCAGTTCATATCGTTCAGTTGGATCGCTCTAAAGTCCAAGTGGTAGGAGAAATCAATTCAGTTACTATCAGATTAGCCTCAGATCCTAGGATTGTCCAAAGAATTGATATTCTGATTGCTGATATTCCTGAATTCTATGGATTAATCTTGATCAGAGACTGGTCTGCGAAACTGAATGGTTATATCTCAACCAATTATTCACATATGTGGCTTCCCTACAAAGGGAAACCAAATCAAATCAAAATTGAACGAGAAAAACATATGATGCACACTGTCACTGAATTTGAACAACCTAATGAACCTGTAGCATTCAACAACAATATTCTTGGAGGTTATTTTGCTGAATCATTCCTTGGAAATTTCAAAGCTCCTCAATCACCTTTTTCTGTAAATACTTTTGTTTCTCAGATAGAAAATTTTTCACAATCTGATTCTTCCAGAATTGTAAATATTTCTGATGTAATTGTAGATAAGCCAATAGATAAGTCTTTATTTTGGTCATTATATTTTGATGGATCGAAATCTAGTGATGGAGCTAGAGCTAGATGCATCCTAATTTATCCAAATGGGGAGAAAACCATGCTGTCATGTAGATTAGAATTTGAGTGTACTAACAATACCGCAGAATATGAAGCCTTGGTTCAAGGACTTTATAAAGCTATAGGGTTAGATGTTAAATACTTGAAAGTTTTTGGTGATTCCGAAATTGTTATTAAACAAGTTAGGAATACTATTCATTGCCTTTCAAGACATCTTAAACACTATCAAACCCTAGTACAAGACCTCACCACTCATTTTTTAGCATTCAATATTTCTCCTATTCCTAGGAATCAGAACACATCAGCTGACTTGTTAGCTAATGTTGCATCTAAACTCTTACCTGCTGAAGATTGCAGTCCTGATAGGTTTTCTGTAAAATTGATTTTTCGTCCATCAGTCCCAGATAATGTTACAAATTGGAGAGTATTCTATCATGATCAAGATATTCTAAATTTCATGACTTCAGAGAAATCATATGATGAGCAAATTATTGACGAAGATGATCATGATTTACAAATTTCTTCAAAAGGTAATGAAAACTCCATTCCAAAATCTGTTGTTAAATTAGAGGATTTATATGACATTAGAGACAGATTCAAGAAAGTTACTAATACGAAACATCAAAGCTCAACTTTGAAGTTTGAATTAGTAAATCTTGGTTCTGATTCTAAACCTCAAAACGTTAACTTAGGACTCAATTTAACACCGGAGGAAAGGAATGCATTCATTAGACTGCTGAACAAGTATAAAAACGTTTTTTCTTGGAATTACGATGATCTAAAAAAATATGATACTTCGATTATTCAAAATACAATTCCAATGCTTCCTGATATTAAAACTGTTCAACAAAAGTTGAGAAAGATCCATCCAAATCTCGAAAGTCAAATAAAATCAGAAATTAATAAACTTTTGAAAGCCAAAATCATTTTTCCAGTCAGGCACTCTAATTGGGTTTCCAATATGGTACCTGTAAGGAAGAAGAATGGTGATATAAGAATCTGTATTGATTTCATAAATTTAAACAAGGCATGTTTAAAAGACAATTTCCCATTGCCAACCATGGAACAGATACTTCAAAAGGTAGCTGGTTCTAAACTTATGTCTTTTCTCGATGGATTTTCAGGCTATAATCAAGTTTTAGTTCACCCAGATGACAGATTGAAGACAACTTTCAGAACAAAATGGGGAACTTACGCTTATCAGAAAATGCCTTTTGGTCTAATAAATGCAGGAGCAACTTTTCAAAGAGCCATGGATATAGCATTCAAAGGTCTGATCAATAAATCAGTTGTTTTTTATCTTGATGACATAACAGTATTTTCAAAAAAGAGAACCAATCATCTACATGATTTAAAACAAATATTTGAAAGATGTAGAAAGTTTGGTATCTCCTTAAATCCCAAGAAATCTTTCTTTGCTTTAGATGAAGGAAAACTCTTAGGATCTGTTGTGTCAAAAGATGGTATATATATTGATCCAGATAGAGTGAAAGAAATTTCTGATATTTCTTTACCACATAACAAAAAATCCATGCAATCATTTCTTGGACACATCAATTTTGTTAAAAGATTTATTCCTGATTTTTCTTTAATTGTTTTACCTATGCAAAATATGATCAAGAAGAATTCAATATTCAAATTGGCGCATAAAGAAAAAGAAGCTTTTGATTCAATCAAACGAGCGATCATTAATGCACCAGCATTGAATAACCCGGATTTTTCTAAAGATTTTACTTTTTATACTCTGGCCACGAAAACATCCTATGCAGCCGTTTTAACACAAATCAATGATCAAGAAATCGAAGCACCAATTTCTTTCTTTAGCTCAAATCTGCAAGAAGCTGAGCTTAATTATTCCGATGTTGAAAAACAAGCCTTTGCTGTGTTTAAATCAATCAAACATTTCAGACCTTTTCTCTTGAAGACACATACAAAAATCATTGTCCCATTCTCTGCAGTGAGACAATTATTAATACAAAAAGAAGTAGGAGAAAAGAGAGCTAACTGGGTAACAGCCTTACAAGAATATGATATTGATATTAAACCAGCTAAGATTGTTAGAGGACAAGGTTTTTGCAGATTATTGGCAGGAGCTCATAATATACCAGAAAATCAAGATTCAAATCAAGATATTCAAGTAAGTCAGATAAATGTTACAAATTCCGGATCTCAGTATGCTGATCTTATCTATTGCTTGAAAAATGGGTATGCCCCTTCTAATCTCAGCTATAAGAGTAAACGCGCTTTAAGGTTAAAGGCTATTAAATACCAGATCATTGATAATGTGTTATTTAGAAAAAATTATGATTCAATTTTATTAAGATGTTTAGAAAAGACTGAAGCTGAAAAGGTTTTGCAGGAATTGCATGATGGACCAGTAGGAGGTCATTTTGGAGGTGATACCACAGCTCAAAAAATAATTCGTGCTGGTTATTACTGGCCTACCCTTTTTAAAGATACACATGATTACGTAAGGAAGTGCCAAATTTATCAAACTGCAAGTGGAAGACAAAGGAAAGCAGCTTTTCCTTTGCAACCAGTAACTATTGAGCAACCATTCGAACAATGAGGGCTTGACATTATTGGTGAGATAGTACCTCATTCTTCCAAACAACACAAGTACATCCTTACTGCAACTGATTACTTTACAAAGTGGGTAGAGGCAATTCCCTTGAAGGTAGCCAATTCTGATGCAATTATTGATTTCATAGATCAATTCATCATAACCAGGTTTGGTGTACCTCAAGCTCTTGTCTTTGATAATGCATATTACTTCTCTGGAAATAGTTTAATTGAATTTGCAGTCAAAAGAGGTTTTAAATTAAAATATTCAACAAATTATTATCCACAAGGTAATGGTTTGGCTGAATCCACCAATAAAAACCTTATCAAAATCATTAAAAGGACCGTTGATCAAAATCAAAAGAATTGGCACAAATCTTTAATCTTTGCATTATGGGCTGATCGTATCACTGAAAAAGCTTCAATAGGGACTTCACCTTTCAATCTGGTTTATGGAAAAGAAGCTGTGATACCATCAAACTTAACACTTCCATCATTAGCCCTAGTGCAGTTTATTGAAGAAAATCCTTCCTCATCCATTCAATTAAGATATGATCAAATCCTTAAATTAGAAGAAGATAGGGATAAAGCAAAAATTACTCATGAAAAACATCAACAGCTTGTAAAATCTTCTTTTGATGCAAGTTCTACCGGCTCAAAAATTTTGTCAATTGGTGATCTCGTTTTGAAATGGGATAAAGCACACGAAGAAAAAGGTAAACATAAAATGTGGCTTGGACCATTTCAAATCGTTGAGAAGATAAGCTCAAATACATTCATACTCCAAGATCTAACAGGTAAGAGAGAGTCTCTTCCTGTAAATGGGCTTATCTTGAAGAAATTCTTTTCATAAGGAGGTAACCCCTTCTTAAACTGTATATATTTCTTTCTGCAAAGTTTTTGATTTTTTTTTTTTTACAAATAAAGGTTGTTTATGAGTCTCTGATCGACTGTTTACTATTTGAGAAAATTTCTTCGGAAAAATATTATAAATATTTATTTTGTGTAAATAAGAATTTTTAAAATAATGATTACAGTTTTTGAATAGTTTAAAATAAGATGTTAAACTTTGAAAAGATTATTTCAATCATTTACATGATCTTTTGAAAACTTGAGGAAAATGTAAATCATTATAAAGTTTATTAAGCAGAGAAAGGTTATCTATCAAAGTATAGATTTTTTTCAAAGTTTTGGAATTCAAAAAACTCTGAAAATTGTCATCCATTGATTCTTAAGGATAAAACTATTTCACCCCATCCATTTAAGTTATGATTTTTTAGAATGTAATTCTAAGAAATTATACAAAAATTTTAAGAGATAAGAGGTCTCATTACGAGCCGACTTACCATGTTCATAAGGAATAATAAAACTGACATTACCAATACTGCCTACCAAAACAGGGTAATGGCTTATAAATATAAGACAAGGGGTCTCATCACGAGCCAACTTGTTCAGTTTAATTATAACTAGTGAATGGCATTGTTATTAACTGGCTACCAAACCAGAACAATGGCTCTTAGAATAATAAATAAATAAAAGACAAAAAACATGAGATAATAGGTCTTATGAATTTATCTTTTAAAAGGTCATAATTTTAGTTGGATGGGACAATGAATGATTAATGGTTTAAAGGTAACCCTATCAAGACTATGAACGTTTCCTGGCAGCAGAGGCAATACCTATGGAAATAGAGTATATTATAAAACCAAAACTTGGAGAGATCCACTTACTTCATTATTAACACCAATCAAAGCTTGATATAACCCAAAATGTTTTTATTCCTTAAAGAACTAGAAAGAAATTATGAGATGATTTTTATTTCTTTTTCATAGTGACATTTTATTTGAATTATCCTAAGATAGTTTTCATTATCTTTAAAAACCTTTACTTACTAAAGATAGAATGTTCATTTTATTTTTTCAGAGATAACTGTTTCTTTCAGTGAATTGCCAATTGTTGTAACCAACAACAACCCCCCTTTTATTTATTATTAGTAATAATACTAAATAAATGAGGACCCTTAGTTAAAAAATCCAAAAAAATCAATTAGGATTTGTTTGCCTTTCAAATAAAACTTTCTATCATAAACTTATAGAAATCCCTTAGAAATAATATTTAGAAACACTTAAGTTTATGATAGATTATAATAAAATTGCTCTTTAAACAAGATAGCGCATCCATAACAAAAATAGTATATATAAAACGCATTGATCGCAGATCGCATAGCGCAGAAAACAGAAATGATTAATAAATATCTTTTGCGCTCTTATTAATTATGCGCTTTTGTGATGATTTCATTTTGCGATTGTGCGCTTTTGCGATATTGCGCTATTGCGCAATTTCCACTTTTGCGCTATTTTTATGACTGCGATGACTTCATTTTGCGATATTGTGACATTGCGATATTGCGATATTGCGTAGCAAATCGCAGATCGCAATGTCGCAGATTCATATAGGCGCGCTATCCCAAGGCAATCTTCCCATATGTCAAATCCGTTATGCGCTTTAATGATTATATTAAATGATTGGATTGATTATTAATGTGAAATGAGATTGTGTTTAGATTGAAAGTCGTTTCACAATTTAAATATTATATTTCATCCGCTTTCACATTCAAAACAGTCTCATTACCTTTCTTATATCATTACTCTCATTTATTCGTAAAACGCAGGCACGAAGGAGCAAATGACTATACAAAGCTTCCGCTAAACACTATGGGTAAGAAGGAGAAGAGCTCAAATTCTGAAAACAAAGAGATGGCTTCGCTATATGCAGACACCGCCTGTAACAAGGATGCCGGTATATCCACTTGGGAGGGAATGTATAATATGTTAGAAGATGAAAACCCTGTGGTGATAAAAGTTGCAGCTACAGCAGGTTCAAAGAATACGTCCGAAGCAACCCTTAGAGACTTGGCTTGCTCATTTCTGCATAGAATAGCAGCAAGGCCAAGGATTCTCCCATATAAAGACATGGTGAGATGGGTGCTGGATAGCACAAATATTTCAGACAGACAATTCAGAACTCCATCGGAAGAGCTAATCAGGTCATTCACCATAGAAGATCTGAGATTAATGCATAAGCTGCTAGAACCTCAGGCGACTTTCAACAAGCAATTTATGGAGGAGTTTGCCAAAGAACACTCAAATTTGGCAGAATGCACAAAGGAGTGGACCAAGAGAAGTGAACCATTAAAGAAAAACAAACAAGGGATGTACAACACAGGTTCACTTACCTCTCCTTATTGTTTTACTACTGCCATGTTATGCAGGCTTTTGGGAAAGCCTGACATAAATATGATCTTACCTGAATGGCTTCCCTTGTTGAATGCGGTTGTTAATTCTAAAATTGTAGGCTCGGCCAAAATCCTATCTGATAATCTCACCACTTCTATTTTTCATTACCGGTCTAAACGAAATGTTTCCCAGCGGGTTTATCCGCCTTTTTATTTATCTGCTTATGTCATGGATGCCATCTGCTATGTCTCTAAATTCCCTGTGATGGGCTGGAAATGGACTATCCATGATCCTTTGCCCATTCATGTGTACCATAAAGAGCTATGGGAGTCTAAGTTTGTCCCCCATTTTTACCAAATTTGTCATGGAATAATGCTGCCATTGTACAGAACATTGTATAATAAGGATGCCCCAAGGTTATCCTCAGAAATAGAGGTTGATATTCTCCCCGTCGTGAGATGGTTTGGAGAAGAATTGTTCACCTATATTAGGGTTTTTGGAAGTTATTCTTCTCCCCATGTTTTACCCTTATATGTTCCAGATAGACTTGTAGCTCAGGAAATTGCTTATCAGACTTGTGGCCAGGGAGGTATAACAAAAGATTTAAAAGACAAGAAAAAGGGCATTTGGCCACAATTTCCCATAAAATGTGGAACATTTTCACTGTTTGATATTGGTCATGCATTTCAAGAGATAGGAAACGTTACATGCCTACAGCTATTCAAATTCTCAAGAAGGTTATTTGACCCAAATGATATTGTTAAGAATTTTACCAATGCAATCAAAGTAAGGGAATTTGCTGGGGAACAGGATCCTTTTGATGATATGTTCCAAGCAAGAAATTCATTCAAAGAAGTTTTGAATTCAACTCAAGCTCAACCATATCCAGAGGAATTCCATGAATTCAAGCTTTATAGAGAAAGGAGACTAATTCCTATTCCTTTGGATAATCTACGCTTAGAGCCTGCAAGGGAGCAAACTCCTAGTGTTAGTCTTAACGGCAGTTCAAGTACAGGTAAATCCAAATCAAAATCTGACAGAGATTCTGAACACTCCAATAAGTCTAAAGAAAAGAAAGATAAAATGGAAGAATCCATTAAAGATTCTGCACAATCTAAAGAGCTTACTCAACAGCAAATTTTGACTTCTCAATAAAAAAATCCTCCTCCACCCAATGTACAGCAACAGCCAGTCACCATTGAGTTAGATAAATAATGGGAAACCTTCAATCAATTGATTAATGTAGAAGGACAAAATGTACAGACCCCTGTCCAGACAACCAAAGTTTTGAGCACAGGAACAAGCAGCACAACCGCAGTAACAGAGCACATACCAATCACACCCTCCTCTGAAATTGTACTTAATGTAGAGGAAATTCCTCCTCTGGATGTATTTTATAGCCCAAAATACAAAGCAGTAGTAAAGAGACAAAGGAAAAAGAGAAAAATAGAAAGTGCAGTTGCTGCTGAAGCAGAACAAGTAGATGTTTTGTGGAAAGATCCTGCCACAGAGCCCACTCATAATCTCACTATGTTATCTCAAATAATAGGAGCTTATGCTTCTGCAAAAATTGATAAAGCAGTTGAGATACAACTTTTATTGGATGAAAAAGAAGAACAGATAAAAGCTCTGCAACAACAATTGCAACAGGTACAGGCCAATAAGGAAGGACAATTAAAACTTGAAGAGTTACAACAACAACTTCAAGAAATGCAAACAGGACATCAAAAATGTCTGGCTGATAAAGAAAAACAAATATAGATTATCCAAGAACAGCATAAGGATGATCCTAAGCTTCCAGAATTCATTTCAGAAACCATCTCTTTGAACAATCAACTACTGCAACAAGAGGAAGTTTTCTGCCAAAAAATATTGCAATGGAATTCTTTGTGCCAAGAGAGTGATAAAATCACAAATCATGTCGTAGATTTACGAAATTATTATGATTTGATTAATGAAAAGATCAATGATTATCTAGCATGGCAAAAGACAGAAGAAGGCAGAAAAGCTGGTGCACCCATCATTAACGAGAACCATAAAGAAATACTGTTTAATAATTGGGATGCACAAATCAAAAGGGCAGAAAAGGCAGCAGAGGAGGCATCTACAGCGGCAAACACTCTCACTGATTGTGTAAATGACAATTTACACAAAGCTAACTTGATTTCTGAAACTGTTCCAGGATATCTCCCACAGGAAAATCAACTGCAAACAGAATGGAGGCAAAAGGCAGAAGAAAGAGCAAAATCCATCCAAGGGCTGACAAGATTGAATTGGGACTCATATTGGATGTACTTGGTGAAGCCACACAGTCAGCACAGTGCGCTCAATTGTATCATCAATGCTACAGAGAAGATTTCTCCTACGCTTGCCGACTCTGTCTTTTCAGGACAGTTGAATTCTGAAGTCGGTCAACCGCATCTTCTCAAAACTATGCTAGATGCCTGCAAGCTGAAAGATCAAGTTAATAGATAGAAAGATTTAGTTTTAATTTCATTGTATTTTAGCCTAGGAAAAGGACGGTCATTGAACCGAATCCTTAATTTTTGTAATAAACTATTTTTAGAGTTAGTTAAGTAGTATTTAAACCCCTCTCATGCATTTAGAGAGGGGTCCTGGATCTTAATATTTTTGGACTTGGAGATTGCATTTCTGTACTCCATTGTCTTATATATATTTTTTGAAAAGGATCACATCTGGTGATTTTCATGCGGAATTATCTTTGAAGTGTTGCATTTATGTACCTTGGAATTTGGTTTTGCATTATAGTTACTGGATAGAGTATCAGATTGCATTCGAAACTCTTCATGATGAACAAGGTATTTCTATCTGTTCACTGTTGATCTCTTTTGTTTTATGATATTTGTTTTAAAATTTCTATCATTTATATGTATATTGGTTTTCACAACGCTTCCTTTTATATATCATTTCTGAGTATAATTGAAACATTATTTTTCATAGTTACATGTAAATGGTATACAATGATGAATGCAATATGGTAATATAAATCTGTTTAATTTCTTAAACAGAGTTATCTTTATTTGTTTCTGCACATTTCAATTTAATTAATAATACATTTTCATGGTTATTGTTGAATTGGAACAATCTTAAGTTGTATTCACATATAATTACCCGGGTTAGTGTTAGGATTTCTTTATCAGTATTTAGCTTAAATTAGATAGTTTTATTTCAGTTAGTTTAGTACCATTTCCACCCATCCAATCCAATCCATTTAGTTATAAGGAAACTGTTCCTTTAAATCCAGTCGGAGCCACCATACCAAACGGAAAAGGAGTTGCCTTAAGGTCCCGACCGTGTGAGACTCCAACACATTGCGACTGATGATCAGACTGCAGATATTCTTACCAAGGCTTTGCCGAAAGGAAAGTTCCCGATTTTTAGAGAACTTGGGCTAATGGATGTAGCCCCTCCAGATAAGGGGTAGCGCTGATTGAGAACACTGGGTACTCTTCCTACCCTGCTTGAGCTCTCGGGGTGAGAAATTGAGCTAAAGGGCTCCTGGGGTTGAGGGAACTCTGGAAAATAGGGCGTATTCCCTATCTGTCACTCGTGAGTATGTGTGTGATCCTTGTCCGTTTTCACAATTTGAGTATCTCCTCCACCGTTGAGTCTTTGCAAAGTATACCCCAATTGGAATCATACCCACAAGCAGGGCTTGTTGGGATTGTCCCTCCCTGTTTGGCCAATGGGTTGAGGAGGCTTGGAGGCTTGTGATCCTTACCACTTGGTGAGTCGGGTATCTCATCCAAGCTAGGTTATGATGCAGGTGTTCTACCACTTGACTGAAGAGAGTCATTGATGGGAAGATCAGTAGGCAACAGGATTGGGTTGAGACTTGCTCCCCTTTTATGATTTTGGGTTGAGGGTGAGCTCCCCGATGAGATTCCGAGGTCGGAGATGTGCTCCCCTGTGAGATGAGTTATCCTATTGCTAGATGTGGGTGGAAGCTATCGCTCCTTGATTCTTCTTCTTCTTAGATTCGAGAAAGTTTTAGCAAATGGAGTTGAGCCATGATGACACCTTGATGTAAAGATCTACAAACACAAATTACATGGTGGAATTCTTCCTAGTTGAGAGGGAGTGTTAATTTTTGGCAACTAGAGTCAAATTCCACAATGGATAGCTCAGACGAATAAAATAATAAGTTACCTAGATTCCTCTTTTCGAGAGGAACACAATCGGTCTATAGATTGTTCTAAACAATTAAAGGAAAGTTAAGTTATGAATTATTGTATTATTTTATGAGTTGGTTAAATTGCATGTTGATCTAGTCAAAGCCCCAAGCGGTCCCTCATCAAGTTATAAATAGAAGTGACCTCAAGCTCATTTGCACATATTCGCTCATGAGATCATCCTCATGCTATTTTTGTTTTGGGTCGTATTTTATGTTTTTGGCTCACACAGGTACGTCGCAAGAGACTCACGTAGTGGATCAATCTCAAATTCTGACATAAATTTTAGATTTGAGAAATTTGGTTTTGGGTCGCGGGCAGGAGAATTAGAGGTAGCAACTATGTTGGGCTTGGCTTGCAAGTTGAACTTGTTGTGGTCGCAGCTCAGCTAGTAAAGTCGCCTGCAGGCAAGCTTCAGGACGCAGCCAAGTCTCTAGGGTATTCAGGCCCTCAGCGGCGAGCACAGAACTTTGTGGTAGCGGCTCAGAGTTGGTATAGCCATGGGCAGGGCATGTTAAGGCCGCGACTCTGAGAGTTATTGGGAAGATCGAATTTGATTTTCAGTCAATTGTTTGCACAACGTCATCACTCAACCATCACGCAGTCACAGTCGTATCAGATCAGTTATCGACAGTATTCTGGATCCAAATCCAAATTTGGGCAACTGAGATCACTTGGTATTTGTGATCCATTGATTTCATGTTTTACTATTGTAGTTCTGTCATTCCGCAGATCATATATGTTTACTTCCGCTGTATATATGTACTGCACTCATTATACTCTCTGCTGAAATCTTTTGAAGACAATCTATAGAAGAAGAAGATTTGATAGGGTTTCCCCCACAGTGAGGTTTTTCCCTGGTCTTGGACCAATTTTTGTGTCTCGTGGTTTTGATATTATCTTCTATGTCTTTGCGTACAATGTTCTATCTTCACTTACAGTTTATGGTTATTTATATTTCATAGATTTGAATATACTGTTAATGAAAATCTCATTTGGGTTTAAGTAATTGATATAGCATAGAGCAATATTGAAAAATTAACAGATATTGCCAGGCAGATGTGGGAAGCCTTGGCCACACTATATGAGGGATCTTCCGAGCAATGAAAGATTTACCTTGATCAGCAACTCAGGATGGCGCAGATGTTGAAAGGGGAACACATCAAAAGATTCATGACCAACTTGCAGCAGTAAGGTCTACCCCTTCTCCTACTGCGATGGTGAGTCTGACATTGAATGCAGTCACTGATGATTGGCAAGTATTTATCCAGAGCTTCCTCGACAGAGCAACCTTGCCAGGCTGGGTGGAGGTGTGGGTTGCTCTTCAACAAGAAGAGCTAAGGAGAGACTTGGTCAAGTGCAAACTTGATGGCAGCAGTGGCAGTGGATCGAAGGTGAAGCAGGAGGAGGAAGATGCAGCCCTTGCATCCAAAGGGCAGCAGGAGCAGCGGAGACGTAAGAAAGATGTCAAAGATCAAATTCTTCAAGTGTGGTGAACTTGGTCACTACGCTTCCCAGTGTCCTTTGAAGCATACAGACAAGGACGAGAAGCATGCTTCAAAGGTTACAACCGCGAAGATCGATGACGATGAGTACGCCATGAGTACTCACGCATCTCCAGGAGGGAGATGGGGCGACATTGAGCTATAGTTCAGCAAAACTACAGTTGGGCAGGATCTTGGAGGAGTCCAACTCTCGGATCACAACCTTGCTACGGGTGCCCATATTCAGCAGTAGCAAGCTGGAGGAGTTTTTAGTCGATGCAATGGAGTGCAGAGACGACAATTGCAGTGGATAGCAGCGCCAACTTCTGAGCAGTGCAAAGCAGAGTTGCAATAGTAACACTGCAGAGCAGAGTTGCAATAGCAGCAGTGCAGTGCAGAGCAACAGCAGCGCAGTGCAGAGCAGCAGCAGCGCAGTGCAGAGCAGCAGCAGCGCAGTGCAGAGCAGCAGCAGCGCAGTGCATCAAAGGAACAGTGCAGTAGCTATAAGCAATCAGTGTTTTCAGCATCGAGATGCATCCTAAACACTTGTTCAGATTTTTTTGGATGCTTTTCAGTTGCTTCTCTCAGCAACTGAGGTGCAATGCAATGTTAGCAGTGGCAGTGTTAGCAGCAGATGCAGCGTTTGAGAGGGAGTTGCAGTATGGATGCAGTGTTGATTGTGGCAGGGTCAACATCAATACAGTGCATTAGTAGCGCAGTGATTGATGGGTAGCATGTCAAACATCATCAGCGCAGAGGGAGATGCTTCAAAGTTAGAGCAGTGTGCAGCAGGGCATATCTGTTAGAGCACAATCCTCACTAAGAGGGAGTGTTGATTTTTGGTAACATCGAATGTGCTCTAAGCCCCAAATTTTGTGGAGAGGCTTAGACACATGCATTACAAATAACCCAAAAATCGTTTTTGGAAAATCCACCCAGAAACAGTTTATAAGGAAAATCAATTATTTTTAATGAGGACCCTAAGTCTAACTTAGGAAATTAAAATAATTAATCAATATTAATGTAAGATGTGGGTGACTCTTCTAGATAAAGCAGATCAAGTCTAATATAATCTTAGTCATTGATTGGAGATCTAATCTCGATCGTTGATTTGTCAACGAGAAAGCTATAAAGGAATACTTGAGGGTCATTTGTGAATCACACCGAGATTGAGGGTCATACCTATATCCACATGCCCCAACACCACATGTCTCCACTGGTCATTCTCTTTCAAGGTTTCTCACACCACATGTCTCCACTGGTCATTCTCTTTCAAGGTTTCTCACAGGCTTCAAAACCTTGAACCATCAGCTTCTAGTGGCCCTGTCTACTCCTACCATGTTATATAGGCATTCTCAACTCCTTATATAAACCACTTAGCTAAACATTCCAAATTCTAAAAATAGAGGATATTCAATTTATTGCTGAGATCAAATACAAATATCTGCCATACAACATTGAATCCAACAGCACTTGAACTATCACTATCAAAAGTACTTGGTAGTAAGTTTGTGATTCCCTACTGATTTTCTTTCATCCTCTGCCCAGCAGTGAGATTGAAGTCGTAACTGATTAGCATGTGAACTATCACTTTCAAAAGTACTTGGTAGTAAGTTTGCGATTCCCTACTGATTTTCTTTCATCCTCTGCCCAGCAGTGAGATTGAAGTCGTAACTGATTAGCATGTATCCCCATTGATCATTCATCTTTCGAGGTTTGTCACGCGTTTTAAAACCTTAGACCATCAGCTTTAGTTGGTCCGGTCTACTCCTTCAATGTTAAGCACTCTCAACTCCTTGCACTTAGATGAGCAAAATCAGCAAGATGAAGAACTATTTTTCATAAACCACTTAGCTAAGCCTTCCATATCCTTAAGGCTAAGGTCAGATATAAATATCTGCCAGACAAATATGCCTTAGACCATCAGCTTTAGTTGGTCTAATGTCTACTCCTTCAATGTTAAGCACTCTCAACTCCTTGCACATTAGATGAGCAAAATAAGCAGGATGAAGAACTATTTTTCATAAATCACTTAGCTAAGCCTTCCATATCCTTAAGGCTAAGGTCAGATATAAATATCTGCCAGACAAATATGAATTCGAAAAGCACTTCCAGGTGGGAAACAGAACTTTGACAATTCATTGACAAGTTGAAGAACTAGCAGCATTGCAATATTAAATATGGTCCTTCTACCATCCTGCATGACATTGGACCAAATGCCTTGGTCTTGTTCGACTCTCAACCTTGCAGATCATCTCAACATTTAACTGAGTCACCATAAAGTATATGAGCCACCACATTTAGAAGAGGATATATAGGTTGTACTTCGAGCATACTATTCTAGAGTTTCTACAACCCCTCCCAGAAGGCACTACTGGATAAAAGGAGAGGGACCAGAAACAGATAACTTATAACATACTTAGAATCGACAGGAAAGGAAAAGGAAGCCTCCCTTCGCAAGCTTGAGCATTCTGGGGTTAAACTTTAAAGTGTTCATCATATGTTACAAATCTGAGTTTTGTTCTTAGTAATGCTGCTTTGTAGTAAGTTTTTCTTTAGTAGGTTATCTTTAGGTGTTGAATGTAATTGTCATCCAAGTGTCCCTTGTAATTTGTAACTCTGAGAGATTCAGTTCTCCTTTGCATAAGCTGAGTTATCATTTGTCCAATAGATGTTTTTGCCTATACAAGGAAATCCATCATCACAAAAGAGTGTAGATTTTCTCTTCAAGTATAGAGCAGAGAGTTAATAAAACACTGTCTTGTGCTTTTTAAGATTGAGTTCCCCATGTCTTCCTCCTATATATTATTATATCTGTTTGATTTTCATAACTGTCTCGTGCTTTTCAAGAGTGAGTTCACCATGTCTTCCTCCTATATATTATGATCTCTGTTCGGTTTTCCTCATCTTATCATTTTCCATAACATATATTCGTTGCATTTCCTTAAAATGAATAGTATCAATTCTAAAAATTAGTAAATCAGCATACTAAGATCTTCAGACTGCTTCTAGGTTTTCACTTCTCTGGTGATTCTTCTAAGTTACTAAATTAGATTCCAATGATGAAGGGGAGAAAGAAACAGCTCCTGTCTAGTTTTCTCCTACAGTTCTCTGACCATATTTTCCGTCGATATCTTGGTTTCATCTGTTGGACAAAAATTTGTCACTACCGGAATAAAGCACCTTAAACACTCCGAATTATATTAAAGTTATACACGAGAACATGGTGAATTATTTACTCACTATTTCCAAGTGGGAGGAAGTTTCTTGGTTCGCTTGTAGTATCTTGCCAGGCAGTGAACTCTACTTTCTACCAATATTAGCCAGAACTTTGAATCCTTGTCCTTGCGGTTCTTCTCAAGATGCTTCCTAACCGCAACTGCCTTCTTAATAAGATGGTATAAATCTTCAGGAATTTGAGGTGCAAGCCCTGCCAATAACAGTCATCTCCCAGTAGTACAGTAAACAACATTCTAAAGCACTGTGCCTTAAACTTGACAGACAAAACATAAATACCATGACCCTTCAAAATTCGCAAAATTTTGCTTCCAGTGACAGTACTGACTTGGGGAACACCTTGATTGTCACGGAGAATGTAAATTTTTGTAGATGTTCTATGCTTGATGCAACTTTACTTTTATTACAGCAATCACACAAATGGTTAAGTAAAATGTTGATAGAACATATCAGTTGATCTTATAGAAGACAAACCAGAAACAGAAAAAATGTGATGGTGCGTTACGGCGGTCAACAGGATGCTTCAACCAACAAAGTCTCCTTGATCAGCCAACCCAGAATGTGTCACAACAATCCTCCAATCAGCAACCGAGCCAACCCAAGTCAACTCCAGAAAAGTCAATGATGTCCAGAAAAGTCAACGCAGGGCAGCAAGCTAAAAGTCAACGCAGCAACAGTTTGGTCAACCCTTTGACCTCGATTTCAGTGCCAATGTGTACGGCCTCTCAAAATCGAACTTTCCAACAAGTTTCAGCCCTTTCGGACCATGCGTTGACCAAAGTCAATGCTGGTCAAACTTCCAGCAAAACCCTAGCTGCAGAAATTCGTCCTTCAGCTCAGCCGTACAGATTCGTCCTCCTTCTTCTTCACACGTGTGGGCTGAACTTGTCCTCCAAGGAGCTTGTACTAAATCAGATGAGAGAATAAGATGTGTGTTGAGTTGTGGTGAAATGCTCTCCAACTTTGCCTGTATTTATATCCATCATTGGGGTGTGTGACACATCTGCTGGGGGTGTGAAACCTTAAGGCCGACCTGCACATATAATTTATTACAAATAATAAATTCAAAATAAATGTTCTGCTCATCGAATTAAGATATATTTTATATGGATTTTACACCTCTCCGAAAGAGGAATCCAACAAAAATATTAGCCACTTAATCTGAGCATCACAACATGGAGTTTGGACCTAGTTGTCCAAATTTAACACTCCCTCTCAACTAGGGAGAACTCCATCCATCAGTGCAATCAAACATCGTGCGTCATCCCGCCGTAACTTGCTTTGCTGGCCTCTTTATTTCAGAACAGAAGTGGGTCAGTCACAAAGACATCATCCCCCCACTGACATAATCAGTCCAGAGGTTCGAAACCTCTATCAGACTCACAAAGAGTCTCCAACCAACCCGAAGTCGGTTCATCTGACCCGAAGTCAGGCAGAAGTCCCAGACCTCACTAAACTTGATCCCACATCAAGTGGTTGGACCGTGCCATCCTAGATAGAGAGTACGGCAATCTCTGATGCGTCCATCAGTCTTTGCTAATAGTCTCTAGCTTTTCCCACCTCATTGGCCAAATGAGAGGTACTTCCCATGAGCCCCGAACTCAATGGGTAGGATGCATACGGGGCACAGATAAATGAGAGGCGAACCAGCTCAATAATCACAAGGGTGGGGCAGAAGCATTATGAGTGCTTATACCTCCGAGAAGCTATCCCCAAAGCCCCCCAGAGCTCCCAGAGCTCATCGTCCAACAGGACCCACATCATAGGGTCTTTCCACGACACCAAGACTCTCACGGAAGGTTAGGAACTTGACCTTCCCCAGGGGCTTAGTGAGAATATCCACGACCTGCTCATCGCCTTTATATGATCTGAGCCTTACTTAGCGCCGTGTCAGACCATATCACAGATAAAGTGGTAAATTATATCATTATGCTTGGATTCTGGCCGTAGGAACACAGATTCTGGAACCATTGTTAGACTGCTATCACAGTATCACAGCAGTATCTTAGCATATGTCCAAACAACTCACTAAAGAGCTTCCGCAGCCAAACTGCTTCACAACAGGCCATACTAGCCGCAATGTATTCGGCCTCCGCGGTGCTCAAAGCCACCGACTTCTGCTTCCTGCTCATCCATGAGATCGAAGCAGAACCAAGATTGAAGCAGCATCCCGATGTGCTCTTACGATCCACCACACCGCCAGCCCAATCGGCATCAGTATATCCACGGAGTATCACACTCTCGGCAGTGTATCTCAGCCCATGGTTTATCGTGCCCCGAAGATATCTCAAAAGATTCTTGGCACCAACCCAGTGAAAGTGATGAGGCTCAACCATCTGTTGACTCAAAGTGTTCACTGCAAAACATATATCCGGTCGGGTGTTCACTAAGAACATCAAAGCTCCTATGAGTTGACGATACTCAGTAGGATTGGCCAAGATAGGCCCAACAGCGCTGCCACTCAACTTCTTGAAGTTGAGTTCCATTGGTGTTGACACGGACTTGCAGTCCACCATACCAAATCTCTCTAGAAGTTTCACAATGTATTTTCCTTGAGAAAGGAAAATCTCTCCAAGTCTCTGCCAGACCTCCAGGCCTAGGAAGTAGTGCATCAGTCCTAGGTCCTTCATCTCGAACTCAGCAGCGAGCTCCCTCTTACATTGATGAATGAGAGGGTCAGCACCTGTCAGGAAGAGGTCATCCACATACAGCACTAGAATGAGAGGCTTCCCCTGCATAACCTTGAAGTAAAGGTTCGGATCAGCATTACTTCGAGTGAAGCCCAGCTTCATCAAGTAACTATCCATCCTCTCGTACCAAGCTCTGGGTGCTTGCTTTAACCCATAGAGGGCTTTCTTCAACCTGCAGACATGAGTGTCTCGATCCTGAGCTTCAAATCCCAGAGGTTGTTCTACATACACCTCTTCTTTTATTGCACCATGCAAAAAAGTGGTCTTGACATCCATCTGATGAAGACTCCATCCTTGTGTAGCAGCAAGGGCTATGATTGATCGAATGGTGGTATATCGTGCCACAGGTGCAAATATGTCATCATAGTCTATTCCTTCCTTTTGAGAGAAGCCACGGGCAACAAATCTTGCCTTGAACTTTTCAACACTCCCATCAGATCCATGTTTGATCTTGTAGAGCCATTTTGCGGTGACAATTGATTTGTCCTTCGGTCTCGGGACCACATCCCAGACATCATTCTTCATTATGGACTCATATTCTTCGTGCATAGCATCCTTCCAAACTTGATGCTTTACGGCCTCCTCAAAAGATCCAGGTTCAGATTGTACAATAGTACTCATGGCAGCTAGATACCCTTGGTATCTACACGGCTTCTTGCTTTCTCGGAATGTCCCCCTTGGGGCAGCATGACCCTCAACATCTTCGAGGGTGTCCCTGAGCCATGATGGTCTCTTTCCTAGTGAAGGGGGTGGATCAATAGGGTCCATTGGCCCTTCAATATCAGGCATAGTCTCATCCTGGGGTTCTTCCAGATTTCCAGGTCTTTCTTCATGATTTTCTTCAGATCTAGGAAGATCTACTACTTCCTTCAGGGAAGCATCTTCGTCAAAAGTGACATCATGGCTTATCTCTACTTCCCTTTGACCAGGTACATAGACTCTATATGCCTTAGAAGTCTCACTGTAGCCCACAAACATTCCTTTCTTCCCAGTAGCATCCAGCTTACTTCTCTTTTCTTTCGGCACATGAAAATAGACAGGACATCCAAAAATTCTAAAATGTGAGACATCGGGTTTCTTACCAGAGAAAACCTCTTCGGGAGTTTTGGAGTCCAGAGCGGAATGAGGGCATCGGTTTTGAATATACACAGCAATATTTGCAGCTTCTCCCCACAGAAACTTCAGTAGACCCTGGTCACATAGCATGGCACGGGCAGCTTCCACAATAGTCCTATTCTTGCGTTCAGCAACACCATTCTGCTCAGGAGTATATGCAGTGGTAGTCTCCCTCTTAATGCCAGCTTCTCTGCAAAAGTCTTCGAACTCATTTGACTCATATTCAGTGCCATTGTCAGTCCTCAAAATCTTGATCTTCTTTCCGGTCATATTTTCCACCAAGGCTTTGAAGGTACGGAACCACATGAAAGCCTCATCCTTCTTTTTCAAGAAGTATATCCAGGTTTTGCGAGAGAAGTCATCAGTGAATGTCATGTAGTAAGAACATCCTCCCAGGGATGTCACGGGCAACATACCAGATAGATCAGAATGGACCAGTTGCAAAATATCAGATGTCTTTGTGACACTTGAGGGGAAAGGTCCCCGTGTATGCTTTCCTTCGGCACAGCCCTTAAATACACCTTCATGATTATTTCCAAAGTTAGGCATCCCTGTCACCACCTTCCTTGCTTCGGGAAGGGCCTTGTAATGAAGGTGTCCAGTCCTCCTGGCAGGCCATGAAGTTCGATTTGTCTGATAGAGGGGCATGTCATAGCTCCCAGCTGAACTCCCTCCAACCCTGGTAGAGTGTGCGAACTCTAAACCCATCGAGATAGCTTCCTTGAAGCTCTTCTTCCACATGAGGAGTTTTCCATCGCAGAATGTTACTGCAATTATTGAACCCTTTGTTCTCCAGTGCCGATACAAGTATAAAGGTTCTTCTTCAATTTTGGGCCATAGAGCAAGTATCTTGCAAATGTAGGACTTGTCCTTGAGACAAGTGGAGGGTCACAGCCCCGTCTCCTTTCACTTGCATGTGGCAAGATCTCTCCAAGACACTTCTAGATTAGTATCTCTCTCAACCATGTCAGAGAGTGCTTCCTTGAATCCAGTGATGTGTCTTGAGGCACCACTATCGATTAGCCAGACATCCATAGTGTCGGGCGGAGATGTAGCAGAGAGGGCAGATACAAGAATATACTTATTTCTTTTATCAACAGCATTAGATTCCTCATACCTGGAGTTTCTAGACCTTTTAGAAGGTTGATTGTTTCCACCAAAGGGAGCCTTCCTCTTTCCTTTAGATTTGTCGTTTCTTCAATTCCCATTCCTTCGGTTGTTGTTGTTATCATCATTATCTGGAGAATCCTTCTTGAAGGGACATTCTCTAGCATAGTGACCAGGCCTATGGCAACTAAAACAGTTACCCTTCTTTTCTTGAGCCCTTGTTCTTCCTTTGTCCTTAGGACCACCAGAGTTCTTCTTTCGAGAATGAGCACCATAGGCAGCATTTCTGTCATTATCGAATTCCTTCATTCTTGTTTCTTCTTGCATACATCTAGACAGAAGCTCATCAAAGTTAGGAATGGTATTATTATTGAGAATGGTAGTGGTGAATACTTGCCATTCATATGGGAGTCCTCCAAGTGCGGTGAGAACCATCTCACGATCAGCTATTGTCTCCCCAATAGCCAACAAATTGTTCCTTGTTTCGGTCAATTTTGGAAAGTAAGTTTGAACAGACTCATCCCGGCCCTTCTTCGTATTCTTCAATTTATTCTTGAGGAATAGCACTTGGTTCACATTGTTTACTTTGAACATCGGGATCAATTTGTCATACATCTCCTTGGATGTGCCTAGCTCAGATATATAGGCAACCAGACTCTTATGTATGGATTCCCTGATCATCAGCTTTGCTTTGATCTCCCCCTTCTTATACTTGTTTTTAGCAGCAGCGGTGGCATTGGATGGAGGTTCTTGAATCTTACCCAGTACATGATCCAAGAGATCATGGTCTTCCAATTTGAGATCTAATATCATCTTCCAGGCATGGAAGTCATCCCTTCCAGTCAGCTTGTCCTTCTCCTTGAATTCAAAACTTGTGGAACCCATTTCCTCCGATGGTGATTGCTAAAGATAGGGCTTGTCTTCACCTCAGCTCTGATACCATGTAAATTTTTGTAGATGTTCTATGCTTGATGCAACTTTACTTTTATTACAGCAATCACACAAATGGTTAAGTAAAATGTTGATAGAACATATCAGTTGATCTTATAGAAGACAAACCAGAAACAGAAAAAATGTGATGGTGCGTTACGGCGGTCAACAGGATGCTTCAACCAACAAAGTCTCCTTGATCAGCCAACCCAGAATGTGTCACAACAATCCTCCAATCAGCAACCGAGTCAACCCAAGTCAACTCCAGAAAAGTCAATGATGTCCAGAAAAGTCAACGCAGGGCAGCAAGCTAAAAGTCAACGCAGCAACAGTTTGGTCAACCCTTTGACCTCGATTTCAGTTCCAATGTGTACGGCCTCTCAAAATCGAACTTTCCAACAAGTTTCAGCCCTTTCGGACCATGCATTGACCAAAGTCAACGCTAGTCACTTCCAGCAAAACCCTAGCTGCAGAAATTCGTCCTTCAGCTCAGCCGTACAGATTCGTCCTCCTTCTTCTTCACACGTGTGGGCTGAACTTGTTCTCCAAGGAGCTCGTACTAAATCAGATGAGAGAAGAAGATGTGTGTTGAGTTGTGGTGAAATGCTCTCCAACTTTGCCTGTATTTATATCCATCATTGGGGTGTGTGACACATCTGCTGGAGGTGTGAAACCTTAAGGCCAACCTGCACATATAATTTATTATAAATAATAAATTCAAAATAAATGTTCTGCTCATCGGATTAAGATATATTTTATATGGATTTTACACCTCTCCGAAAGAGGAATCCAACAAAAATACTAGCCACTTAATCTGAGCATCACAACATGGAGTTTGGACCTAGTTGTCCAAATTTAACAGGACATCAGGCTAATTGTTGTCAAGGTGGAGATTGTTGAGATTTTCTATTTTATTAAAATAGTCAAAAATCTCAGTAGGTGACAAAAATTAGGAATTTGTTGCTAGATTAACTCCAGTTTGTTGGGAGGGAGTTAATGCATCCTAAATTTGAGTTGAGAGGATTTATGAGGCTGTTAGATTCTCCTTGCTATAAAACAGGTATCCATACGTTTGTTTTGGAGAGTGTGTGAGAGTTTGTAATCTCCTGTTTGATTAATAAAGAATTGCAGATGCCTATGTTTTGTGGACGTAGCCCAGATTGGTTGGGTGAACCACGTTAAACCTCTGTGTTTCCTGTGCATGATTTATTTGTTGTGTAGTGTGTTTAATCTGCTGTGCTTCTTAGCTCCAAGTGGGAGGAAGTTTCTTGGTTCGCTTGTAGTATCTTGCCAGGCAGTGAACTCTACTTTCTACCAATATTAGCCGGAACTTTGAATCCTTGTCCTTGCGGTTCTTCTCAAGATGCTTCCTAACCGCAACTGCCTTCTTGATAAGATGGTATAAATCTTCAGGAATTTGAGGTGCAAGCCCTGCCAATAACAGTCATCTCCCAGTAGTACAGTAAACAACATTCTAAAGCACTGTGCCTTAAACTTGACAGACAAAACATAAATACCATGACCCTTCAAAATTCGCAAAATTTTGCTTCCAGTGACAGTACTGACTTGGGGAACACCTTGATTGTCACGGAGAAGGACACCAATCTGTGATGGCATCAAACCTTTCTTTGCACTTTTACAAATATTGTCCTCTACCTGGAAACAATCCAATAATGAACATTATTTTTAAATTCGTCTACAAACGCATCACTAGAGTTGTCGTGCAGTCACATCAACAAAACATGCAAGTGCCTACGAATTCAATACTGTAATGTTCAATGAAATGCATCGATTCAATGAAATAATTATGTTATTTTACAATAATGTTCATAGTTGGGTTTTGAGGAGAAAGATTTTCATAGTTAACCTTTACAGTTACAAACAGAGCATGATTCTTGAACCCTAATTTCTGTAGAACCCTCTGTAGAATTCAAAGACGATTACAATTGGAGACAAGGATTGCTCTCGGAAATATTATTGTTTCTCTTAAGAGTGTGTATTCATGTAGGGTTTCACCCTTAATGGATAGGGTTTGTGAACACAATTAATACAAAGCAGACTGTCCGGGATGAGGTTTTCACTTTGTTCATGACATTTTGCCGATGTGCTTGTTGCCTCCATTGTTGCAACCACAATGTCTAGAGGCTCTCAACCACTTAACTTTATTTTAGTGATTTTGATCCTAGGACATTCAGAATGCTTCCCTAGCAAGACTTCTAAAAATCTTTTTCCATCTCCAAGGATAATAAAGGCAGTTGGAGAGGATCAGGTAGAGACATTACAACCCATGAAAGCATGGGATGCAAATATTTCAGCTACATTTGTAAGCGATGCAGTTTTTACAAGTCACTACCAAACAGATAGGTTAATTATGGCAACTCCGGAGCACCTGAGCCTCTTCTAGGGGCATATCTAATATTTCATTCAAAGCCTGCTAACGATTCTGTGCATAATCAGCCAAAAATTAACAGAACCATCTTTCAAAACCTTGGACACCTGCAGATATAAATTGTGATAAGTTAAATAAATAAAGTCTTGCAAAAGTGAGAACACCGTAGCTAGTGAGCCAATTGGCTTAATGCATAGTGTTTAATATTTGCCTTGTGGACAAAGGAAGCAGACTTGCAAAAAACCACTTATGTCAGAATGCACAGGGGAGGAGAAACAGTATATAGAACAGGAAACGAGAAATGAGAAACGAGGTTAGGGGAGTTTGAAAGATTATATATATATATATATATATATATATTATTTTGTCAAGATGGGAATGACAACAGAATGAGAAAAGCGTATCGAGGTAAGGTTTCTAGTAATGTGTAGCTTCAAACAACATGCATAACACATGAGGCCGGGACTGTTTAAACGTTTTTTTTCCCTTTCTTCTTCCATTCCTTATAGAAAGGGAAACTCAAGACAGTTCAGATCCAACGTTACGTCCACTGTAAACTAAATCTTCTGTCCGGAATTATACTATCTCTAATTTCAATTCTCCGTTTCAGTTTATTTTTAGCTTACATCAGAATCGATTTTATATATTAATGTCGATTGGTAACCAGAAATGGCTAACGAGACTACAAAGGAAGCAGTGACACACAACAAATCACTATTCCAATACATCCTCTTCATCCCAAGAAATTAAGAATTCAACCCAATATATTTAATTAGGCAAAAACAACAACTATCATCATCCCCATATATTTACTTATAGAAAAACCCATATATTTACTTAAAGAAAAACAAGAAAGTGAGAATTTCTAAAACAGTTGTTCGTGTGAATACTTCACCCATCCATCCTCAAGGATAGAAAACTCACTTACTCTCACCATGATGTTCCAACCGTTAAAATCTACATGCTAACCAGAAATATGTCAAATTGAACTTCACAAACTTACCTCATGAGCAGTAAGCTTGATCCAACGTGCTGGAGTCCTCTTATAAGGCAAGGCTGACGAGGATATACCCTTACTATAATATAAAAAAAATACAACAAATGAAATTCATACACGTTGAATTTAGAAGACTTAAAACAATAATGTTCGACAAATCCCCGTCGATACCCAAATGACAAATTTAGTTTGGAAAAATCTTTGATTACAAAATAAAATACGAGATGGGCTTACCCGCGACTGTGCATACGCCCCATGGTGTAGTTAGTGCAGTATTCCCTGTTCAAAATCTCCTATCAACGGTTGCACCGCATACTGAACGTTTGCTACTGGAAAATGTTATTACTTAAAATAGTGTCAGGGTTCAGGGTTTAACGACGATTTGGCAACTGCCCATCAACGGTCTCATATTAACCGTGGAGATTTGTCACGTTGTTTAATCTGTAATGGAAATGCCTAGATTTCTGGGACCAGTTGCTCTCTCGCTGTGGTTTCGTTGTGACATAGTTCATTTGTGTTTTACTCCGCGTCATGTTCGACTAACTTGTCCGGTGTGGGACAACAGTAGCTAGCTTATAATTGGGAGGTATAAAAATAAAATTGAAAAAATATATATTAAAAACCAGTTTTGAATGTTTTTTTAACTAGAGTTGTTGAAAGTTTATGTTGCTTTATTGATTTTATAAATGAACCATTAGAGCAAGGTCTCTTTTTACATGATCAATCATTTTTGAGTGTAAGAAACATTAAGTTTGAATTGGAAACATAAATTAACTTGGAATTAAAGGTTTTTGGTCGAAATCAAAACATTTCTCAAATATACAAAGTTATTTTTTATATCTTACTAGACTAGTCAAAGGATTGTGAATATTTCGATAGTTAAGGATATCGACCACGAATTTCATACCAAAGATGACCTATAAAGATGGATGATGTGGCACTTTAAGGTCATGACATGTGGGAGGTGGATTTGGCCTTTTGGGTGGCCAAGTGTGTTGAAAATGGCACCAAGAAATATTCTAATTTAATTTTCTCTTGAATTAAATTAGAAGAAAATTGTAATTCCACATCACATGACAACTTGTACGAGTTAACTAAATTAGTTTGACTTAATTGGTTAAGTTAATTCGAGTTGAGAATCTAACTTGAGTCATGTAGAGTGTCTCCTACTTTATAGGAGCACTGGTTGAGTTTATTTTGAGTTGTAATTAACTAATTTAGTTTATCTGAGTTAAAGTCAGTTTAACTAGTTCCAATTGTTGGAGGAACTAGTGAGAGGTCAAAGTGTGGAACTCGAACTTGAACCACATCCAGTGATCAATCATTTCACTAATGATTCACTCATAAATAAGCCATGCATGTCATATTTGAGAGTTACTCAGTTGAGATTGGAGTTCAAGCGCAGTGTACTATTAGTTGTATAATCATCCAAATTGTAAAGGTGGTGCATGCAGTCATAGGAAGGCCCTTGATGGATTGCATACTTGTGGATGGGGATTTCCCTAATTAATAGGGGCTAATTACCCAAGGAAGCAATGCAAGGAAATAGGAATTTGGGCAAGCCAAAATTTGGTTAAGTATTGGCCTAGCTTGTCTAGGAAGCAATGAGATAGATAGAGATAATGCAGAGGTTTCTTAGGCTTGAGAAAAACATTTTAATCTTCTCATATTTTCTGACTAATGCAATATATAGATAGTGGGGTTTTTAGTTGTAGATTTCCCCAAGAAATCATTGTGCAATGTGTTGATTGAATTCTTTCCCTTGTATGCTTCGTGATTTCGCAATCGTTTAATTGTTTTTGTAGTTGGTAGAGTAGACTCAAATCTATTGTTGTAGTAAATTATAATTAGCAATTTGAATCTACAAGGAAAATCTACATGGTATCATAGCTGAAATCACAATAGAAGAGAAGAATACAAGTTTGTACTTGCAGGAGGAACAAGTTTTCCAGAGCTAATCCCCAAGAGCTAGCAACAAGATCAATATGTCGTTCTATGGTATGAGGCTCGAGTATTCCCTTAAGGGTAGCTCGAATTACATTTCTTGGAGAGATTGGATGGAAACAGTCTTGGAAGATAGTGAATTGAAGGAGATCATTGAGAAGGGCATCCTGAAACTAGCTCCAGTTGTTGTACATGATCTAACGGAGTGGAAGAAGTGCGTAGCAAAATCAAGAAGGATCTTACTAGAAGGGGTTCAAGATATGTTTTCGTAAACCTCCATGGTAAGGAGACTCCATATGCAATGTGGAAATTCTTGACAGACTTGTTTCAGACATCAGTGACCACGGGAAGCTGGCACTGAAGGACAAGCTCGGAAAAATCAAAATGGAGAAGGGCAACACAATACCACAGTACTTGAATAAGTTCACTCAATGTCAAGATGAGCTTGAAAGTGTTGGTGTTACAGTTGTCGAAGATGATCTGGTCATCCTATCACTTCCAAGCCTTCCCAAGAGTTGGCATAGCTACCAGGATTTGGTAAATGGGAGGGAGAAGCTACTAGAGTGTGAGTGATTTTGGTCCGAATTGGTGCAGGAGATTAGGCGAAAAACCAAAGATGGAACCTCATCAAAGCATGATGATAAGGAGAACTATCCCTTGGTTGGAAAGGAAAAGAAAGGGAAAGGGAAGAAGTCCTAATCCAAAGGAGATTCCAGTCAGGCGGGAAATAAGAAGGACTTGTCGAAGATTAAATGTTTTCACTATCATGAGCTAGTACACTATTCCATGAAGTGTACGCATAAGAATGCCGACAAGAAGCCCTCAGGAGGAGTGGCAGGTGAGGCTCTTGCTTCACAATTTGAGTTGGATTTCACACTCATTGCTTGCATGGTGACATCAGTGATGGGTTCTGTGTGGTACCTCGATAATGGAGCCTCATTCCATATGATCGACAACAAATAATTCTTCAGTGACTTGGAGGAGAAGGACCTCCAGATGCACATCAATATGGGAGATGATGGAAGGTATAACACGACCGACATCAATGTCGTTACTTTTCAAGGGGAGTTTGGTTCTCCTCTCACATTAAAAGAAGCCATCTATGTTCCTGGTTTGAAGAAAAATTTAGCTTCAGTTGCTATGTTGGAAGACCATGGCTATGATGTCATATTTAGTGTAATATTCCAAATATAAAATTTACATGGATATAGAAAACATGCAATAAATTAAACACAAAATTTTTATTTCAGCAACACAGATACAAGAAAATATGCCCAAAACAATGATTTTATTAATATGATCAGCTGGAGTACAATATGGGATGGAATGAGTGCACCTGGCTTGCACAAGGCAAACTACAAGCCTCAGGTGATCGATAATAAAAAGGTACAACTGCTACAACAATATGCTCTCCTAGAAACTGCGTTGTCCTTGGCTTTCAACAGCTGCTTGCTGACTTTGGCACTGGATTTTCCCACTGAATTGTGCCTAGAAAATTCTATGAATTTGGGAAGGTGATCCTGGCCCAAAACCCAGAAAAACCCAAAAATATTTCCCCCAACTTCCAACCTTCAAAATTGGACCCTTCTCTGCTTGGCTCCTCTTCATTTTTGAAATATGTCGTTGTAGTTGCTCCTGTAGATTTTTTCCCTCTAAAATACTAGAAAACCTCCTGGAATATATCTCCAACCGAACCCCCAACTCCTCAGCTCCTAACTCCTCCAACAATATTTGCTCCAAACTGTTGCCCTCATATGACTGCGCAGTCACTGGGTGGATGACGCAGTCTCTAAAGAATGAATGAAAGGAACTGCGTGTAGCTGGCCTCCTAAGGTCTAAAGCTACTCCAACACTACTGAAAATACCCAATGACTCCTCCTGTATCTTCCTAAATGATCTCTACACAATCCCAGCTCCTCCAATGCTAACTGACTTCTCATGTTGTACAACACCAGCTCTCACTGCGTCCCAACCTCTCCAGGAAATGTGTGGGACCTGCAATTCTATCACTCCTGGTCACAAAATACTGAAAGAGCCCTTCTTGAGTGGCACTCGAAGTCAACCGGAGAAGGGATGAGCTTCTCTCCTTGGGAATCTCCTGTGTTAAACAACACAGCGTTGGCTCAACTAAACAACTAAGGCAATTCAATTTTTTGAAGATGCAAATGATGCCAATGCCTCCTCCAAACCTTCCTTTTATAAGTGTTGGTCATGAAAAATTTGTGGGTTCCACCATCAATTCAATTTTCCCAAGGGAATTCGAATTATTTTCTTCTCCAATACGCTACTCTTGTGAGTCCCATCCTCCACCAGCAACTTAATTTATTCTTTTTCTCCTATGTTAGTTGCAAAAGGTACTTTAAGTGATTTAATTTAAAATTGACAAAATGTATTTCCCCAACATTAGGAAAATTTAGGAAGGGACATTTCCTTTAGCAAAGGAAAGATGTTCCTTCGTCACATCGCCATTGGACAAGTGAAGCATATCGGTGTTCAGGTAAATAACCTCTACAAATTGGATGTAGAAGACTATGTTGCTTTGAGCACGAAAGAAGAGAAGGTGCAGAGCCGAGACATTGGTGAATTATGGCATAAGAGACTTGTCCATTTGCACCATGGAGCTTTGCAGATCATGTAGCATATTTCTACATGACTTCCCAAGGGTGCACTTGAGTAGTGTGATACATGCACAGGGTGTAAATCAAGAAAGTACACCAAAGCCACCTTTCATGATAAGGATAGTTGAGCCCAGGTGATCCTTGAAAGAGTTCACTAAGATGTGTGTGGACCGTTCTCAACAGCCTCCACAACCAAACATATGTATTATGTGATTTTTGTAGATGATTTCTCATGTAAGTTTTAGATATTCTTCATGCAGAGGAAAGACCAAACGTTCTCAAAATTTTGTGAGTTCAAAGCACTTGTTGAGAAAGACACAGACAGGAAAGTGAAGGCTCTCAGGAGTGATAACGGTGGAGAATATGTGTCAAATTAATTCAAGAGATTTTGTGCTTCAGAAGGAATTTGACGGGAATTGATAGCACCTCATAACCCATAGCAGAATGGGGTTTCAAAAAGAAAGAACAAAAGTATTGTGGGAGTTTCACAAGTGATGTTGCATGATTAGAGCCTACCGTTGCATTTGTGGTTTGAAGCATGGAACACAATAGTATATGTGCAGAACAGAAGTCCTCAACGGACTCGGGGGATGAGTACACTAGGGGAAGATTTTTCAGGTAAGAAACCAGATGCGACACACTTAAGGATTTTTGGTTCATCAGTTTACTGTCATGTTGCCAAGCATGCACGAAAAAATCTAGAACCAACAACAGAGTTGGGAATATTAGTGGGGTATATTGTTACACCTCACAACTATCGGGTGTACCTTCCATCTCACATGATGACAGTGGTTTGTAGAGATGTGAATTTTGATGAAGAGAAGGCCATCAGATGTTCCCTTGAGAGGGAGCTTCATTTGCATGCAATTGAGGATATTTTAGCACCAAAGGAAGAACCTCAGGATTTTGTGGAGCAGCCACAGACAAAGGAGTAGAGAGTGGAAGCACCCACTCATGCAAACACATTCAGAGATGGAAGGAAGCACACTAGAGAGGTTGACAGATGGATGCATGATGCTAGAGATAATGTGGGAGCACCCACATCACAACACAAGAAGAGGAGGTCCCCAAAGCAGTACATTGGCTACATGGATCTTATGAGCGAGAGTGTAGACACTGAGTCATTCTCATTCGAGGAAACAGTGAAGCAACCAAAATGGGTTGATGCCATGTTAGAGGAGTATGACTCCATTCACAGGAATAGTGCATGGGAAATTGTCCCAAGGGAAGAGGACAAGTCAGTTGTAGGATCCATGTGGATCTACAAGGTGAAGGAAGCAGCAAAGGGGAGTGTTACACTAAAAATTGTCACCTTGACATTTTTCTGACTGTATGAGCTCATTAACACTCATACATGCCTCCTATGCAAGTATTACAACCTTTACTCCTCATGTCAAGCCCTAAAACAGGAGGAAAAACCCTAAAAAGCTCTGAAACTTTGGGTACGCAGGTAACATGAGGCCTGCCTGCGTTCCTAGCTTGGGTACGCATGTAACACACTGCTTACCTGCGTTCTAGAACGCAGTTTCCCTTTGCAATACCTGCGTACCCTCCTCAAAGTAAAAAAGGCGAGAAAGTAAAGTAAAAAAAGTGGTTTGAGGTAAATTCTAGAAGGTTCTAGATGAGAATTTTTGGGGATGAGTACGCTTTGATAAGGTGCATCTATCCCTCACCTTAAGGAACTAATCCCTTGATGTGAGGAGTCTATCCCTTTGAAGGAGGATTCTATCCCTACAAAGGTGGAATCCTAACCTCCTCATCTGCTCTATAAAAGGAGGCATTGGGTAGCCTCAAAGGGTTAAGAAGTTTTTGGAGATTGAGATTTTGGAGATTGAGTTGAAGTGCTGTTGAGATTTAGTCTTCTTTCTGCTGAGCTTTTGGGAGGAAAGATCACATACCTCTTTATGCTCCTGGAGGAAGAGTGCAAGGCTTATCAAAGTAGAGGAGATTCCTGCTTCAGACCCCGGGAAGGCCTTTCGAACATCAAGGCTAAGGTTGTAAGGTTCTTCTGTTATTTTAAGATTAATACAATCAAGTTTTGTTTTTCTCAATAAATTGTTGTTCGATTGTTTATTTCAATAAGCTATCGTTTGATCGTTTATTTCATAGATTCCTTGATCACTATGATAGGTATGTTTTATGATTATTTGTTATACAGGTGCTATTTAATATTTGCTTGTTTGTGATTGCAGGTCGACGGAAGACGACACTTTCTTGCGACGAAAGAACTCTTGTTGCGACGGAAGGATTTTGATGCAACGGAAGCACTATCACTGCAAATAAGCATTTGGATCTAAGGTAGGATTGACACCTTCATAGCATTTATTTTTAAAACAAATATATCTAGAGAAAGACAAACTTAGTTGTTCGTTTGTTGCTAGATTGTCTTCTGACACTAGGGAGATCGGTCTTGTTCGCAAGAACGATTTATCCGGCCAACAAATTGGCGACTCCACTGGGGAAAGAAACTTGTTGTTTTTGGTTCTCTTTTATTTTGATTTGAGAAAAAAAATTTCCTGGTTTTTGATTGATCGATATCTACCTGGGTAGCTTAGGTTTTCTCTGTTTTTGAAAATTTTGAGATCTTTTACGTTTTTCTTGAACTTTTCTAGGGACCGCACTTTGTTCTTTTGCACAGTGCGGGCAGTTTCGCACTTTCCTTAAGTAAACAGTGCGGGACCGCACCTGTTACTTCTGGGAGCATGCGGACCCTATTAAATTTTTTGAAAAACTTTAGATTTCTTTTTTCCAGTTAGTTTAGATTTAATTTAGGATTCTTAGCATCTACCCAGATCTGTATTTTTCTGTCAAAAATCTCTTGTTTTTGAATTTCTTTCAACAATTCTTCATCTCATCAATCTCCATTAATTTAATTGGGTGTTTTGAATCTCTTTTTTGAGAAATTCTTAACTTGATTTCCTTTGGTCATTACTTGGAGGTTTGTCTCAGTCCTTTCACAATTTTGCATCTTCTTTTTGCTTTTGTTTTTGCAAAAAAAATTCCCCCTCATTGTGTATGAGTGTTAATCGCCTTTGAGTGCTTTTTGATCTTTGGAACTCTCACCCGATTTTCTTGACTTGCACTTGATTGGTTCTTAGATCACATTAGAATCATCTTATGTTTGAGAATTCTCTTGCATAGATCACATTTGCATAATTAGAATTCTCATTTTCAAAATATGAATGAAAAATGTGCATAGATTACATTTGCATACTCTTCATGTGAATTGTGCATAGATTACAACTGCATAGTTTACATTCTGAAAATCAATTGTAGATTTAGATCAGTTTCTTTGATTTTAATTTAGATGTTTTTATGCTTGTTTTAAAAACAAAAAACAAAAAATTGTTTTGGGATTGATTTGCATTAGTTTTTCTTGATGAAATTAGTGCAATAGAGAATTTGTTATATTTTCTCTTAGTGATCAATTTTTGCATTGTTGGAAGTGAATGGAAACTCTCTCCTTACTTTAGTTAGGATTCATCGAATTGAAAGATTACATTATCATATTCGATTGCATTCAGTTTTGGTTCGGGTCATAACATCATTGGTTTCATATCCATTTACCCTTTTGAGTAATAACAGCCTAAATAACACAGCGCTTAATTAAAATTCATCTAGTAATTTTTACATTTTTAGGGCTCTTTCCACCAATCTAGCTCAGGATTAGTGCTTTGGAATAGGTTGTCGTTAACTTTCCAAAGCAACTAAAACAAACAAGTAGATAAATCTTGCGGTAGGAAATAAATCCAATTGTAATTGGTACAATCTGGGAAGCTTCTCTTAAAGAAGTCAATCACGAGATCATGTCCGAACCTTTGAAACAATCAATTCTGTTTCATTGGGGAAGATATAAGATTTTGCGCACATTACAAATGGTAAACCTCAGATTAACCATTGTCGAGGAGCCTAGGGTCACTTGTCGGTAAACCTCAGATTGACCATGTCGAGGAACCTTCAAGGGGATTGAGCTTTGTTACTCTGCCCTTGCGCGTGGGATCGGATCATAGACTGTTCCCCCAGTTGTATTTGTTACTGTTGGTAACCTTAGTGTCCATAAGCTTAAGATTATTTCCTAAGGTGACGGTGAAGGAAAGATCTCACTGTACCTGGAGCAGACGTCGACTAGACTCACTTGGACTCTCTGGGGGGTTCTCTTCACTCGAGATGGTTTTGTGAAGAAACTTGTGCTAGTCTGTTTCATTAAGCAGGTTGTCGAGGTAATTGTTCCAACCGCCCTTTCTGTATTAAATTCTACGATGTTGGATTTCATCACCAACTAGTGTTTTTAGTACGGGAAGTTACTGTTTGTGTGTGGTTTGACTCCTAAATTTGATAGCGCGTGTTAATTTGTTTGTTTTTACTTTTAGAGACCATAGGTGTGAATTGTGAATTTTTGTTAGGTGTGAATTGTGAGGTGTTAATTTTAGTTTTAAATTTTTAATAAAATTCACTGAAGTTGAATATAATGGCAACTGTTCCGGAATTTACCAACCAAGGAATCCCTCTTAATGAGAATCCTAGTACTTTTCCTTGCTTTGGAAATGTTGGTCCTCCTTATATGGCTACATTTTCATTACCTGGATTTACAATAGGTTTACTGATATGGTTATTTTCAACTTCGTTGGCCCCGAATACTCCAATTATTCCACCTCAACCGGATGCTTCACCTCAACAGAGTTCACCATCTCAACATCACCAACCTTTTGTTGACCCTTTACCTTCTTCGCCTAATATTTCTTCCTCCATTTCTTCCTCTTCGCTTGGTAAAAGCCTTGACGCTAGTAACCAGGTGACGAAGAAGAAGAAAGGGAAGAAGAAGAAGAAGAAGAAGCAAGATAAGAAAGAAGTCAACCAACCAACCATGGCTGTAAGTGTTAGTTGTGTTGAGGAAACCTCCAACATGCATCGTAAACCCAAATACCCTTGCAGACTTTGTAAGGGTGACCACTTCCTTATCACTTGTCCTGGTATTCCAAAGGTCTTGGAAGTATGGTCAGAAACATCTCATCAACTTTCCGTTGATCCATCAACTAGTGATAGTCAGGTTCCTGGGAAAAAGGGTAAAGTTAGGTTTCCTTGTAAGTTATGCAAAGGGAGTCATCAAACTCACATTTTCCCTCACATGGATGAAGCCTCAAAATTATTGGAAAACCTTACTGTTCCACAACAAGAATTTCCAACTGGTTACCGTAAAATTTCTCCCAACCTACCGTCAACTGACGGAGTGATTGATCTAGTTTCAAGTACAGTCGATCCCACTCTTCCATTGGAGAGTGAAACTCATATCACTCAGGTTGATGATCCATTAGTTGATCAAGTGGTCGATTTGATTTCACATTTGGTTGATCCCATTCTCCCCGTAGAGAGTGAACTTCATACTGCTCAGGTTCTTCTTGTTACATCAGATTCTTCTACGCCGGGGGGCATTTCACCTGTTTCTATAGAACCCCCTCCAAGTACTGAGGTCTTTTCCTTTGATTGGAATAGACTGACAGAACCTCGTCTTCCTTCCTCCATCCCTTTCCAAATCATTGTGAAGTTTGGTGGTAGGGACATACACCGCACACAAGTAGATGAAGGTGCTTCTGTTAGTATTTTATCCTCAACTGCTTGGAAAGCTTTGGGTTCCCCTCAGCTTGTGCCTATTACGCAGAATCTGAAAGCTTTTAACAGAACCATTAGTGAACCTTTAGGGATCCTTCCCAAGTTTTCTATTACTTTGGAAGGTAAAACTGTCTGTATTGATCTTATGGTAGTTCGAGGTCCCTTGGATTTCAATTTACTCCTTGGGCGAGACTATGTTTATGCAATGAAAGCTGTCGTATCGACACTCTTTCGCGTGATGTCTTTCCCTCACAATGGAAATATTGTGACTGTAGACCAGCTTTCACTCCCTAGTCTTGTTTCGACTACCAATAATATGACACCCCTAAATGTTCCTGATTATAAAGTGGTATCTACCCCGCCACGGGTTAATTATGTGGCAACTAGTCCCATGTTTTCAGTTACCGATGTAAGCGAGCCTCTCACTGTTTGCTCGTCTTCCTTTGACTTAGATCCGGTAATTGACATGGAAAAATCTATGGGATTATTTGAACGTGATGTTCTTATCCCTTTTGAGTCCCTTGACATGTGTTCCTTCCAGAGAACTATTCTTCCTTCTGATGAAGACCTCTTGGAAGCCATGATCAAGGTGTGTCCATTGACATGTGTTTCTTCCAGTTGGAAGCCATGATCAGTGAGTGTGAGGATAGTTCCTTTTACTGTGTCAACCTCGTTAAAAAATGAATCAGTGGTCGAGGAGAGTTCCTTTTACTATGTCAACCTCGTTAAAAAATGAATCAGTTAGGGCGAGGATAGTTCCTTTTACTGTGTCAACCTCGTTAAAAAATGAATCAGTGAGTTCGAGGATAGTTCCTTTTACTGTGTCAACCTCGTTTAAAAAATGAATCAGTGGCTGCTGAGGATAGTTCCTTTTACTGTGTCAACCTCGTTAAAAAATGAATCAGTGGTGAGGGTAGTTCCTTTTACTGTGTCAACCTCGTTAAAAAATGAATCAGTGAGTCCGAGGATAGTTCCTTTTACTGTGTCAACCTCGTTAAAAAATGAATCAGTGAGTCCGAGGATAGTTCCTTTTACTGTGTCAACCTCGTTAAAAAATGAATCAGTGAGTCCGAGGATAGTTCCTTTTACTGTGTCAACCTCGTTAAAAAATGAATCAGTGAGTCTGAGGATAGTTCCTTTTACTGTGTCAACCTCGTTAAAAAATGAATCAGTGATTGTGAGCATAGTTCCTTTTCCTGTGTCAACCTCATTAAAAATTGAATCAGTAAGTAGATTGTAGAGAGTAGATTGATAGATTAGAAATAAGTAATTTCTGAGGATAGTTCCTGTTACTGAGTCAACTCCTCGTTAAAACACAACTGTGTATGAGGAAAGTTCTTTTCCTTATTAACCCCGTTAAAAAATGAATCAAGCTTGGTCGTAGGATAGTTCCTGTTACTGTGTCAACCTCATTAAAAAATGAATCAGGTATGAGGACAGTTCTTTTCCTGTGTCAACCTCATTAAAAAATGAATCAGTGGGTTATATAGGTAGATTTTAGAAAGTAGATATGAGGATAGTTTCTTTTATGGTGTCAACCTCGTTAAAAAATGAACCATGTAGGTGAGGATAGTTCCTGTTACTGTGTCAACCTCGTTAAAAAATGAAACATGTTGCCATGAGCATAGTTCTTTCCCTGTGTCAAGCTCGTTAAAAAATGAAACAAATCCTCCCCTAATTGAGTCGAGTCTTTGACTAGATCTCGTAAATGTTAAGTCATATATTTAGGTTAGTTATTTCAGTTTTTTGCATAATTTTCTTACAGTTTTAGGTCAGGTCTTTCATATGATCTCGTAAATGAACCTTCATTACATCAAACTATTAATTACCATCTGTATACTTAGTTGAATGAAATGAAGCTGGGGGGGCATGCGCTCTAGCAGTTATTCTTAGGGGGCATCAAGCACAGTTTTCTCTTTGTTTCAAGCTTGTGCAAAAATGAAACCACTCTGAAGCATATTTTTTCTCTGTTTCAAGCTTTTGTAAAAATGAAACCTATCTTGAGTCAATTTCAATTATTTTCAAGACTCGTTAAACTCGTGAAAATCCCGAGATTATTTTGCTATCTTTCATTCTCGTAAAACACATGAAAATGCCGAGTTCTTTCCATCTTTTCCTGCTTGTAAATCAAATTGAAATTCAACCACAGGAGTATATTTTTATCCCTTTTTCAAACTTGTTAAAACTTACGAAAAAGTGAAAACCATGAGTACATTTTTATCCCTTTTTCGAACTCGTTAAAACTTACCGAAAAAGCGAAACATTGGAGTTCTCTTTTAAGCCCTTTTCAGACTCTCTAAACATGAAAAAGATTTCAGTAATTTGACTACTGAACTCCGTTAGTGGATAAAATAATAGTCCCTTCAAGATAGTTTACCTCCTTTTACCTATTTAAATGACTATTTTACTAAAAGAAGAGCGTTGACTAATTAGGATCAATAGAGGTCTCTCCCGCATTATTTTATCCTTTTCGGCTCGAGAGACCAATTTGAAGGCGAAAATGTACACCCATGGAGTTTTCTTAAGTTTTTTCTTCCAACTCCTTAAAAATGAAAAACACCGAGTTTCTCCTATACTAGACTCGTTAAAATTTAATAGTAAAGGACTTGTCGATTACAAACAGGAATGGACCACTCCTTCTTAGGGTTTGATTTTAAACTAAGTTGGAATCATCCGAAGGATGAGCTTATAAACAAGCAAATGTTATCCTCCTCAAGCTTGTCAAAAATAAAGAGGTACTTGCTAGAAATGGTGGGGGAAAAGAGAGAAAAATAAACCCGTGTGCTGTATTTCGATTTTATTTGGAAAACCGTTAACCACTCTTGAACACGACACTTTTGTTCACCTGGGTTGGGAAATCCTTTGCCTAACAGTTAATCAAACCATATTGAAAGTCTTCAGCCAGTTTCTGGGTATTAGCTTTGGGTCAATTGTTACCAAGCCATTTGCAGTGTCGTTATGTGTTCAAGAGGACAGTTCAAGTAAACCATTCATCTGCAAAATATATGTCATCCATTTTGACCATCCCTGAGTCAGTCCTTGCCAATATATTTCTTCAAAATTTGATCTATGATTTCGTGTTATGGGCTTGCCTACAACGGATCACTTTCTATCAATGACAACTCATTATCTAGGAAGTTGATCTAGAAATCATCAGTACCTTGAAATCTGCATGCCTTAATGGCAGGTTTCTCGCCTTCGACGATAGGTTACATCATTGACCTTCGATCGAATGATTCGGTGATATGTTCGACTTCAGCTCATTCATTCACATTTCATGGATTGTACTGGGTACTTTGAGAGCCATTTGTAGAAATTTGCTGAATAATGAAGATTTATCCACTGATATTATCCTAGTCACACATTAATTCGAATTCATGCATAACACATAACCTCTTCTACAATTGACTGACTTATAGAAGAAAACAATACATGCACACATAAACACAATATGTAATGGGGAAAGCTTATAGTTGAAAACCCCCAACTATTTTGTATATTATAATAGAAGAGAACATGTAACAATACATAGCACAATACTCCTCACAAGTACTCAGTACTATCTCCAAAAGTTACACACAAACTAGCTCAGTTTTGAACAAGTCACGGGTTCAAAACTCATCCACTATTTGCCTGCCTCTACTGCGCAATCCAAGTTGGTGTAATGAGAGATCCAAGTTCTAATCTCCTTGGCTTCAACTGCGCAATCCTCACTGGCAATCTCCTCCAATGCTTGTGCAAATCTCATGCACAACTAATGTCGCAACTAATAGCAAACTCACCCTTTCATCTACCTCTTCCACTGGTCTTCACTGAACTGTCCATGCACTGTAGTCAACTGATGTGTTCTTTAGTTGAATAATGAGTTAATGTTTAGTTAATTAAATAATATTTAATTCACCCCACTCATCTCTAGTGTATTAGCCAGTTAAACTAAACACAACTAGTTCAACTAAGTTAACCCGAACACAACTTGTCAACTTCCACTAACTGGTTTCTTCAATCAACAAACTCCACACTGAGTTTTAACTGTTTAACTCACATGAGCCACTAAACCTAGAATAGCGACTCCCTTCTTTCAGTATGGCTACATCCAGCTCCAACCGAAGTGTCATAAGAGGATAACCGTTGAATCCCAAATATTGTCAAGGTAATAATATTTCGACCGACCTATTTTTAGACAAAGGGCCTAAAAAGGAGACTATAGGATGTCTAAAAATAGAGGTCCATATATTTTTACCAACTGGACCAATCATCCAGAAATAGCATACTGCAACTCATAGACGATGATCCATATGTCTAAAAATACACATAGTCTAAAAAAATAGACTTTGCACCAAAAATAGCCTGCGGGCCCACTTAGTGAAGGCGACTTCATTTCACTAAGCTCCATCATCTTGTTTCATTTTCAACACTCCCTCTCAACAAGATATGGATTATCTGCAACCCCTATCATGCCTATGTGATATTCGAATTTGCTCCTGGTGAGCTCCTTCGTCAAGATGTCAGCATCCTGATCCTCCGTGGGAATATATGAAAGTAACATGATTCTCCGCTGCACACAATCTCTGATATGATGGTACCTGATGTCGATGTGTTTGGATCTATCATGAAATACTGGATTAGCCGAGAGTTTAATGCAACTCTGGTTATCACAATAAATCACAGTAGGCTCCAAGTGCGACCCAAACAATCCGACGAGGATCTTCCTCATCCAAATAGCCTCACATGCAGCCAAGATTGCTGCCATGTACTCGGCCTCTGCTGAACTAAGTGCCATGGATCTCTGCTTCCTGCTGTACCAGGAAACTGCTGTTGACCCGATACTGAAAACTCCTCCAGATGTGCTCTTTCGGTCCGTTGGGCTCCTTGCCCAATCTGCATCAGTGAAGCCTCTAAGCTTCGCTCCAACCTCCTGTCTGTACCACAGACCATATCCCGATGTGCCACTAAGATAACACAATACATGCTTGCCTGCCTTCCAGAAGAGCTTGGTAGGCTTAACCATAGCTTGCGAAAGCTGGTTAACAGCATAGCATATATCGGGTCGTGTATTGACCAGATACATAAGCGACCCCACCAACTGTCGATAGACAGTGGCATCCACTACCTCCGCTGAAGTAGCATCCTCCTTCCTCCAACCACCGGGAAGAGGAGTGTCAACAGGCTTGCAGCCTTGCATGTTGAACCTCTCCAGAATCTCCCGAGCATACTTGCCCTGAGAAACAAACAGTCCTCCGTTGCGCTGCCAAATCTCCAATCCCGGGAAATAATGAAGGATGCCCAAGTCCTTCATCTCAAACTCTCGTGCAAGATCCTCCTTGCATGAAAGTATCAACTGCTCATCGCCAGTCAAAATCAGATCATCTACATACAGTACAATGATCAACAACTTCCCCTCCACCACAATCTGGTACAGGTTAGGATCCGCCTCACTCTTGGAGAATCCAAGTCTGGTGAAATAACTGTCTATCCGTGTGTACCAAGCACGAGGTGCTTGCTTCAACCCGTACAGTGCTCTCTTGAGTCGGCAAACATGCGACTCACTGCTGAAGATCTTGAAACCTTCGGGCTGCTCTATGTACACCTCCTCCTCAATGACTCCGTTGAGGAACGCAGTCTTCACATCCATCTGATGGATGTGCCACCCCATCTGCGCTGAGAGAGATAGGATCGTCCGTATGGAAGAGTACCTTGCGACAGGTGCAAAGGTCTCCTCATAATCGATCCCCTCGATCTGTGAGAAGCCACGGGAAAAAAATATTGCCTTGTACTTCTCCACACTCCCGTCAGCCGCCTGCTTTACTTTGTAGATCCATCGCGAACCCACCACTGATTTCCCCTCCGGTCGCGGGACAATCTCCCATGCATTGTTTCTGACAATCGAATCATACTCTTCCACCATGGCATCTACCCATGCGGGTTCCTCCACAGAGTCCTCGAAAGAGGATGGTTCTGTCACGACACATTTGCTCACAAGAGCCATGTATCCAGTGTACCGGTCTGGTGACTGTCTCTGTCTGCGCTGTGCTGTAGGTGGTCCTACAACCTTCTCTGCATCTCGAGCCAGTCGCTCAGCTTCTGTAGTGCGCTTGCGCCCTCTGATGGTTGGCGCTGCATGAGTGGTCTCTTCCACTTCATGAACTTCCTCTTGTGGCTGATCCACATTCGGAAGCTCCTCCTTAGGAACTAATAGCTCCTCTTCTGCATGCAAGTGTGGCTCCCTCTCAAGCGAACACTGCATGGCTTTCTCCTCCTGAAATTTGATATCTCGTCGCACAACAGTCTTGCGACTATCTGGAAAATACACACGATAGTTGTGGGGCGTATCAGTGTACCCCACAAATATCCCAACCTCTGCGGTCGGATCCAGCTTCTTTCTGGCGTCCTTCGTCACATGCATGTAGACGGGTGAGCCAAAAATCCTCAAATGAGAAATGTCAGGCCTCTTGCCAGAAAACGCCTCCTCCGGTGTACTCATGCCAA
>JAXQQM020059404.1:0-45475 GCA_034641835.2 Pinus albicaulis
ACACCACTTTCCCGTGTCCTTCTTTGGCTTTACGGTGTTGTTCTTTTCTTGTGGCTTTGACAGGTTGTCTTTAGCTGCCATGCCTTGGCTCTGTCCTTTTTTCTGTGGTTTGGAAGCACCTTTTCCTTGCTTTTGATTCACAGATCCAAAGTCTCGCTTCTTCTGTTTGAATTTCTGCTCAATCTTGGCAGCATACCGGTATGTCGTACCAAGCGAGGAGATGTCAAGGAACTCCATTTCCTCCTAAATGTATATGTGCAGACAGATGCGATACTTCAGCACCAAATGTTTCTCTGAATCTTTGATACCCAACTTTGTGCGCAGGGTATGGAACAGATTCGTCAGCTCGTGCACATCTTGATCCCTTTGTTGTCGTAGCGTGGTCCATTGTATGTACTTGTCCTCATAGCTCCCCACGGGATAGTACTGTTCCTTGAAGGCGTCTCGGAAAGAATTCCAAGTTGGTACGGCCGAGAACAGAGAGGGTTCTGTCTGGTCCTTGTTCTCACAGTAGGTTTCCCACCAGTCCTTAACATGGAGGGTAGCTTTGAGGAGTGCAAAAATAATCTTCTCCCGGTCTGAAAAGTCGTGAACAGAGAAATATCCTTCTAATAGATTCAACCATCTATCTACGGCATCTGCGTCTATTTGACCCTCAAATATGGGAATGTCAAAATTTACTTGTACCTTAAAGGGAGTCGCAACTCCAGAGTGGCTACTGGATGCAGATGCGCCGCCGGTGGGCGGCCGTTGAAGGATCTGAGCAAAACTATCCATCATCGCGTTCCTTTGTTTTTCGAGGGCCTCCTCGAGCAATATTTTGATAGGATCTCCTGCTCCCTCATCTTTCTTTTCGTCCCCCATGGGCGTTCGTCGAGGTTTGCGAGGCTGATCTTGCAAAGGTTCCACCAGATCAAGCCCTAGCTCCTTATACCCCGACCTCGTTGGGGACATGCAAAGAAGGATCGAGAAAAAGCAGACCCCTCTGATACCACTGATCTGGATTTATGTAGGAACGCAACAGAATAAACATATAACCATAAATACAGAGATGCAGCGAAATTAACACTTCATTTCATTAATATCAAAGAACTGAAATTTGCTTACAGACAGAATGGAAATAAAACTAGCTAGGGCACTGGTAGCTATCTCTGAGAAGAGATGTGGCGGCTACGGGCCTCTGAACTGAGTTACAATGAGGCTCGAGGGCCTATTTATTATTGAGAAACAATGGAGAACCCTAAACATCCCAAAAACCTAACCCTAGGAGATGAAGCGCCAAAACTATGGGCCCCGTTTGGGTAAATTGGTGTTTCAACTTCCCAGGGACGTAACTTTGGCATACTATCTCCGTTTGACGCACATGATACATCATTAGAAAGCTATATCCGAGGAATAAAACTTTCGAGATGAATTGGATGATCCAATTCGCTGGTAAAACGATACCCAAAAAACATCGTTTAGGGCCTCAAAACGGCTCCAGAAGTTCAAGACCCGAAAACTGCTAAAAATAGTAAGTTATGCCAAAACTGAAAAACTGAAAGAGACAATGGTGGGGGCACAAGTGGAATAGGCGGGTGGCCACCAATATCCACCTGGATCAATGCAGGAATATGCAGAACACCAGGAAGTGTTCTAATCCTTCCACCTTGCAGCTTCAGCTTGACCTTTCCACGTCTGATGATTCTGGCCTTCCTATCATCCCCTAGGAAGACATCACCACCATCATATTTCTCATATTCGCAAAACCACTCCCTATGGGGAGTGAAGTGAAAGGATGCACCTGAGTCAATCAACCATGACTCATGATCTACATGTGTATTTGAAGAAGAAGCCAAATACACATCCCCACCTTCATCCTTGGTGGTTTTTGCCTCTGCAGAAGGAGCATCATCAGATCCCTTTCCTTTCTCAGAAGCTTTAGATCTACACTCCTTTTTTGCAGTGTCCTTCCTTTCCACATTTCCAGCACACCTTTACAAACCTTCCAGGAGATTTAGATCTCCCTCTAGGTTTAGATCTCCCACTCGAAACCTTATTCTTGTTTCTATTTTGGGACCTTCCTCACACAGATAAGGCATCTCCATTTTGACCCTCCGTATTTCTACGTCTCATTTCCTCCGATAGCAAGGCTGAGACAATGTCATCAAAATTCAAGGTAGTTGTATTGCTACCTATTGCAATAACTAGACTGTCCCACGAGTCTGGTAGAGAACACAACAAACTAATGCACTTATTTTCATATGAGATTTTAATATCAACAGATGACAGCTGACTTACCACAGTATTATAGGCATTCAGATGCTCTGTCACCGAGTCTCCATCCTTCATCCTTAGGTTATACAACTTTTTCCCCAAGAACAACTTATTCACCAGAGACTTAGATTGGTACAAAGTCCCAATTTTTTCCCACAAATTCTTCGCCGTAGCTTCCCCAGATACATTCAACAATACTGAATTTGAGACACACAACCATATTGTGCTCTTAGCCTTCCAATCCAATTTCTTCCAGTCTTCATCTGACATTGCCATTGGTTTGGTACCTAGATCTACCACAATCCATTAATCTTTATCCACCAACAGATCCTCCATCTTGAGCTTCCACAACTCAAAACTCTGACCATTAAATTTCTCGATCTCTATCTTTCCGTTGCTCGCCATCTTCTTTCACCGCAAGAATCGATCCCGCAGATCTCCCACTGAACAGTGTCTACCTCAGGCCCCAAAAAAAAAACCCTCAGCAGCAAAGGCATCCCCTTGAAGCCGAAACAGCTCTGATACCAAATGTAGGTTTTAACCCTGAACATAAATTATCTACACACGAATCTTATGACAGAAAATAAATAATAGCGAGAGCATAAAACATAAAACAGATAAACATAGAGATTTTCCCCTGGATCCCAAAGTGGGACGACCATCTTGATTTTTCATTATATTCCTTTTAGTGTCACAACACATATATATACATGCCGAAGCATACATAAACCCCAATCCATTAACCCTAGATTAGAACATAACCATAGTTCCCTTTACCAGATCTACAACATACCAGGGGTCGAAAACCATCGTACCCAAAAAAACCATGTGCAAACTCATGCACAAAACATGGGTGGGTCCGTCTATGAGTGGGACCACACACCAAAAAAAAATTCGTTGGGGCGCTGCCCCGAACCCTGACAGGGGGGGCTGTCGCCCCCCCTGCTGCGCCCGGCGCAACGTACATCACTTGGGGCTAGTCGTGGAAAGAATATAACACATACCCAACACAAGGGACTTCATGAGTGAATCTCCACCATTGATCTCTATGGCCGATCTAATCTGACGGCCCAGATTCTTTCCAAAACCCCAAATTTCGTTTAACTGCATTTTCCTTTTGCCTAAGGTTTTTCGCCCATTTCCTTGGTTATTTCTTCCATTTTCATTATAACATAACCCCTATACATTATGTTTCCCCAATCAATCTCGATCGTTGATCTTTGCAGATCGACGACCCTGACTTAATCTCCCCACCGTTTGTTCAACCGCCTCTCATCTAACCCCAGCTAGCAATCCTCGTCGTTGGTTGCTTTCATCCAACGTTTATGATCTAACCTAAACCATTTGAAGCAGTTTAAACCTTATCCCACAGGATTTTTTATAATTTCATTTGTTTGTGCAGGTTTTAACGGTCTATGCATTATTTTAAAAATAAAATTGAAGGCCGGGGATGACGATCCCCGAGGCCTTTACTTGTAAAGAAGATCACTTTGCAGGATTTTGAATTATGTTTTATAAGTGCCTCATGAGCACTGACACCATTATAAAACTCCTGTAATGCCTGCACATCAACAAGACACAACAAAACTTAATCAAGCAAAGAGTATCAATGTTAAAGGATCTAGTCACAACAGAGATGAAGAATTGAAGATTGTTTACACCGTTTTGAGGGATTACGGTAATAAATCGACTATAAAAATCCTAATCCATTCAATTGAAGATAGTTTGAAGAACAGAAGATAGAAATTAGGCCTAATTAAACCTAACACATAGAATTAAAACAAATTAATAGTGTTTTTAAGAAGGATAATCATATCTATCAGTCCGAGAAGGCTCCACTGCCACATCAGAGGCTAATTGAATCCTCTCAGCTACCAAAAGCCACCTGCAGCCTCAAAACATTCAAAAGAGGCCTAGTTATTGCCAGAACAGAAGATATTCATCTCAAGACAGCTGAACAGTTATTCCAAATCAAAGAAACTAATTTAAACTGTCAGCAGAGTTATTACAAAGATGAGAAAGAGTTCTAAAGTCAACAAACTCTACTAAGAAGATCGAACACTTAATACAAACCCATTAATACAGAGGAAATATCTGAAATTTTCTTCATTGAGCCCCTCAAAGGCTGAGAAGCATTAAAACTATGTTAATTGAGCCTATAGATCTTTTCTCTCATTCCACCTCCTCATTTTCCTATAAAATCTTATTGAGGAGCACATTGTAAAGGGTTGGTTGCTGAACTTTGATATAATACTTATGATCGAAACATTCTACATTTAAATGGTGTTCAGAGGCTCTTGAAGCTCTGTTTGTAATGAAATAAGTTAGGTTGAGAAGAGAAGATGATTTCTGAACTGAAACATTGGACTTGAAGAATGTAACTAGATTGACATCAATATACAAGTTGATTCTTGGGATCCTGGTCTATATCACTGGTGAAGTGCTTCTTTCTGTGTTATTTTTTTCCTTTCATGTATGCCATTTTCTCCACTTATTCTCTGATAAAGAACAACAAGCATAGAGTTATGATTTACCGTTTACAGTACCCTTCTCTGACTGATAAGATTTATCTTTATGTTTTTCTCCCAATTGTGTGTTTAAGAATGAATTGAGTTAAGTATAAACATTATCAAGGAATGTTGGTTTTCCCCTGGCTTGATGTGCAAATATTGAAAAGAAGTTCTTGAATGATATTTTCATTATATACTCAGTAAAGTTAGACTAGAAAAGTTTATGGTTTGCCCTGTCTTCTAGTTTCTTTCTCCAAAGGAATATCTGAAAGTTTCCCTAAGAGTATGTTGAAAGCAGTTTAGATTTAAAAGTATCTTATCTTATCTTAGGCTGCACTTTGTTTTCTTATCTTTTTTCATCCCTTCTTAAAGTAATTATGTGGATTACTGGATTGTTTGTCTGATAAGTTAGCTATAATACAAGCTTGTCCAAAGAAGTCTATGGTTAGCCCTGTCCTTTGGTTGGTTTTAAACAGTTACTTAAAAGGATTTTCTTGTTTGGAAAGACTGATAAATCCTAGTTGAAATTATTGTCTTTTTCCACCCCTTCAACACTTTTAATGTTCCATTCCATCATTTGATCTAAAATATCTTGTGATATAGATGACTTGCCCCTTGGATCACTCTCGAAATTGTTGCACAATTAAAACATTTTATGACTCCATAGCCCAATGGACTAAAAACCATTTTCATATCTATCTTATTAGCCAAATATTGTTCTGATTGCTTATACCTTCACCCCTTTGAAGCTCTTACATTTTAGGACTTTCCACTCAACTAAAAATCATGCTCAACCATCCAAAACCAAACAAAAACCCTGTTCTTAATAACTAGCCTAATGTCACACATAAAAGCCTTAAAGATAAATCAATCTTTGAATTTATAAGAGAGATCCCTCTCTGGATTCAGGAGGGCTAGATCCTAAAATATCAAAGTGGTTCCAATATCCTCCCTGCAGCTTTAGTCTCACCAATCTGCTGAAATTATGGGGAGATAACATTTCTAGCGACTCCGCTGGGGAGTACTGAGTTCATAGTGGCCCAGGAAGCTCTTATAGACTCATTAATATTCCAAAAAACCATATAAGCTTAGGAAAAACCCAAAAATATCTTATATTGGTATATGGTGGTAGACCATGAAACATTTTACCTCCAAAAGAGCTAAAAATTTCCACCTAGCGATTCCACACTCTATAACTCCCAAAGACCAAATGACTCCACTGGTAGAAGACCTTGAACTAATTGAACAGACATAGTGACCTCCTTTTCTGAGTTACAAACATGGATTTAGATATAGACCCAGGAGACAAGCATATGGTCATAATGGAAAAATTGATGTACACGCTTGGAAGAAGAGTGGATAGGTTTATGTCTAATCTAAACATTGGTGATCCAGAGCAACATATGCCTTTCCCTAAGCAAACACAAACTCTACCACTACAAGAAATGTATGATGAACAAGATGATCGACAAAATAATCAAGAAAAATTTCTAATCATGATGGAAAAGATGATGTACATGCTTGGAAAGAGAATGGATAGGTTGATGGCTAATATGAATATTGATGATCTAGAGCAACCTATGCTTTTCTCTGATAAAACACAAGCCCAATCACCTCAAGACCAAGATAGTGACCAAGATATGTATTATGATCGACACCTTATAGAAGATGATGACCAAACTTACAAAGAAATAAATAAAGAAGGTTGTCAAGAAATTTTTTATTATCTGCCTATGTCTTGTACTATGCTGATAAGAGAACTTCATGACCAAAATGTAAAAACTTCTAGTGAGTGGTGCTTTGATGAAAAAAATAGCCACTTTCGAAATGCAGAATCTAATGTAGGAGGAAAAACAGCTCATATAGGTACTCCCCCTCTAGATTATAACCCATATCAGATTATACAAGAAGAGTGGCATCCTGATAATGTAGTAAAAACAACTCATGAACCCTATATGCAAACTAAGTATCATAACCATCATAAGGAATTTTTTGAAACACAAGAAGATCAGGAAACAATAGAAAATCCTCAAGGTTTCCCTGCAAGCACAAGTCAAGATCCCCTAGAAGAGGCTCAAGAATACATCTAGCCTCAAAATCAGCTTTCACAAGAGATAGAGAACTGTTGTACTCTTGTTCAAAGGAACATAGGAACATCTTCCCCTTTGACAGAAAAAGAGATAGACCAGACTATTAATAAAAAGTCAGTCTCTAAAACTTATTGCAAAATAAATACTCTTGCTAATTCACATAGAGAAATTTGTTGTAAAGATTTAGAAAGTTCTTTGGTAGATCAAGAGAAAGAGGGCAGCTCTATTTCTGTTTATGTTGAAAGAAAAATCTCTCCTCTGACAGAAGAACAAATTGATCAAATACTAAGCAAGCAGCTACCCTATAAACCATCATCCAAACAAGAAAATCATCAACATAGTGCCCACTCCATAGAACAACCCAAGGGCACTCAAGACAAAGAGGATAGTAAGGAAATTAATGATAAAACTTAAACTAGTCCACTTTGGATCATGAAATTTGATGGGTTATGTAATAAAACCAGTGCAGGTGTAGGAATGTGGCTTTATGATACAATTTTTTTTTATTCTGAAGCCTATTCATATAAATTGAACTTTAAATGCACAAGTAACATAGTAGAGTATGAGGCATTTCTTTTAGGGCTCCACTTATTGAAGAAATCAGGAGCCCAGAGGATAAAATTTCATGGAAGTGCAGAATTCGTAATTAGGAAAGTAAAATAAGAATGCATAGTTAAACATCCCAAACTTAAAGCTTATCAGAATGATTCCATCTATTTGTTAAAATATTTCAAATAATTCCAACTTATCCTTGTTCCTAAAGACCAAAACAGTTTTGCTAGTGGATTAGCCCGTGTTGCTAGTACATGTCTGAGACCTTGGGAGAGCAAACAATATACAATTCAAGAAAAATTCAAACTAGTTGTCCCAAACAATAAAAGATATTGGCAGGCCTTTGAAGGAGAAAAACAAATAGAAGACTATCCTACTGAGGATATACCATATTTTCAAGAAGAAACTTCTCCCATCACTGATATCAATTTGTCATTCAAAGAACCTGAATTTATATCAGAAGCAAGTATAGATTTAGAGAAAGAAGAAATTTCACTGCTTGCTATTTTGCAGGGTAAGGATGATGATGTTTCCAAGAAACATACTCAAGATACACTTCTCAAAGTTGATGTCTTGAAAGCAGAAAATCTACCAATTGTGGAGGACCAAAAAGAGGAGAATCTTCATCTTTTCTTTATTGATCCTTTGGAAGAGTGTGTGGAAGTCCCAACTGGCTCAAGTTATCAAGCATTGTTCCTTTTCAAGAGCCAATTACATGAAAAGCTGTCACCTCCTGTGATAGTCTTTGTTTTGAAGATTAATCTTCAAAATGTAATATGGATACCCCTGACAAACAGCTAGAGTTTCTTCTTCTTTTTTACACTACTCGACTGGCTACATTGGCACTTTTGTATCATATAAAGATGTAAATACTCCAAGTTAGAATAGGTTAGATAGTAATCTCAATAAATTTTAGTTTGAGCATTTAGATAGTTGTTGATCTTTGTCTTCAAGGAAAAAGAAAAATACAAAAACACTAGAAGATATAAAAGAGGGCAGAGTGAAAACAAGAAAGGTACCGCCCCATACCAAAAAAGAGAAACAAATTCTGAAAGTGTGCAAGCTTAAATGCCACTCCTAAAAACACACTTCTAGTTAGTCATACAGCCTAATCATGACTAATTATTTTTCAATTTACTGCTGATAGGTTAGTGAATTAGATTTTCCAAACAACTTAATCTTGGCTTATCAGTTAGGTAGATTAGGATAGAAGAAAAAAGGTCCAAATAAGCTCAAAATTTGAACCTGTAAATTCCAAAGAAAAGAATGACTCCAATCTGTTTAAATCTTGAGTCAAAGATAGAAGAAAACTGGTTTTGATATGCTCAAAACTTGAAACAGTCATAAAGGAAAAAGAACTCAAACAAACTCAAAAACAGAGCTGATGAGAAGAGGAGGATGTCCTTAAAACTTTCATATCTTAAGCCTTCACCATTTTGATTTAATTTTCTGCAAATAATAATCTATGTGCAGCTTGTTTTTATGCCATAGATCAACAACAAGTTAGACTGTTCAATCCTGACTTGTATGCTTTTTAAATTTCTTGTTTTAGAAGTTAGAGAATAAAATTCTATTAGACAGTCTATTCCTAAAAAATACTAGTTAGGTAGAGAAGCTTATGAACTCAACTGTTTAAACTAGGTTCATGAAGAAATAAGAAGTAGAATTAGATTAGTTTTTTTCTTTCAAAAGAATAAAATGTTTGTGAAAAGAGTTTTCCAATCCAAATGCACTCTTAAAAGAAGAAAAAATGTTAGATCAGTAGGATTGGGTAGGTAGAAAGCTTGTTTGATAAAGTTACATTGTTTTTCATGGCTGCTAACATTATCAAAACAGAAGAAGATCATCCAAGTGAAGAAATTTGTAGCCCAATGGATGAGTGTTACACAGTAATTTGTCACCGTCCCTACCATTCCCCGTCCCGCACAATGGAGGACCCATTTTGTGACCTCTGAACATTTTCATGCCTTGAAAACATCATCAATGCATTCCTCTAAGCATGAGCTTCATTTGCCCTAAAGACATCTCCTTGCAAAAATCATGAAAAACATCCCTTTTTGCATTGGCGTGGGCAGACAGTTCATCACTCGCGCCAATAAGGAAATTCCTACAAAGAGGTCGCGCCAACTGGCGCTCTGTCCCAAAGCAGTAATCACGCCACCCAATTTGAGGAATGTTTTTTAAATAAAGATGGCGGAAGTTGAGTTCCAACAAACTCAGAAACCATTGCCTATCTTGAGTTGGGAGGTTTGGCTATGGAAGTTTTATGGAAGGGAAGTGGTTTTTCCACCTCCCATGGAACCTTCCTTGTTGATAGGGCCAATCCCACAATAATAGGGATCCCAACTCCCTCCTTCCCCATCTATAAAAGCCTACTCAATCCCATGGCAAGCTAGTCTTGAAGTGCCCAGAATATACTGAATAATTTAAAGGCCGCGTGCTGTAAGAGCCCTCTTCCTTCCCTTAAGGCCGACTCAAGTCAGGAGACTATCGTCGAGAGACTTTGGAGAGGTTTGCCCTTTCCCTGGCGAGATTTGCGAGACGTGAACGACTGGAGACCCATCCGAAGAAGACCACGACGTCAAAACTTTGGTTGTAATCTCTTTCGATCGTTATTTAATTAATGATTATGATTATGGTTCCACTATGTTTTCGATTATGTTAATATGAGTAGTATCCTTTCTGACTGATATTTAGTTGCGTATGCTGAATTTTATGCTTGTATCTGTTTGTTTCTTGCATGTACGGGTATCACCATAGATAGTGGAGGTCGTGATACGCGGGAAGACGAAACGGGAACGCTCTCTTCTTCAGATCATAGCATTGGAATCCAGGTAGGCTTCTGTCCCTAGTCTTTTCATTCGTAACTAGGAACTTGTGTCGTAACATTTCTGATTGTTGCTAGACCCCTGTTGGGCTAGTAGGGATCACCTCTGTCCGCAGAGGGGATTTACCTCCTCAACAATTTGGCGACTCCGCTGGGGATCGTCTAGATTTCATTGTCTCGTTTTGATTATTTTATGTTTGTCCTTGCTTGATGAGCCTTCTGGGTTGGGTTCTTTTGTTGTTGTTTACTTCTTGGTTTGCTTAGTATGCATTAATCTACTTCTGGAGTAGTTCTTTTTCTTTTTTGGTTGAGAAACTCGACTGGCACGCTTTTTAGCTCGACAGTCGCGCCAATTGGCGCATGTTGCTTTTGTTTAGCCCGCGCCAATTGCTTTCTGGCGCCAGTTTCAGCCTTACAGTAGCGCCACTCCTGTAAGGTTTTTGAGTTTCTTCATTTTTGAGCTCTCTGAGTTTGGATCAGTGTTTTTCTTCTTGATTTTCCGACTGCCTGAGTGTGTTGGAGTCCTGTTTGACTGGGAATTCACCTCTGTCCTTGGGTTGTTTGCTTTTATCTATCGATTTCACGTTTTGAGCCCTAGGGCATCCAGTGGCCTAGTGTATCGAGCCCTCCTTGGGAGTCTTGGTGTTTTGTTTGTCCGGTCGACTTTCTGATTGATCCTCCGCATCCTCTTAGTAGTTGTTCATTGTTTGTTGCGATTTTTGGGTGATTGTTCATTCCTTCATTCAAACTTCGTTTGGTCTTGCATTGGGCCTAGATCACACGGCCCATTGGAGCCCTTGAGTCTTTTCTTGGTTTTGAGAGACTTTGGTCGATTTGGGATCTGATCGCTTGTGTTGTTGAGTGAAATTCATTTGTTTTGCTCTCTCAATATCGTTTCTCAAGTTGTCCCGTTTTTTTTAGGTTTGTTTAGTGCATATTAACTATCAAACGTTGAAAATTAAAAAAAATAAAAAATCTCTTGTGCTTTGGTTGAATTAGTGCAAATTGTAATCTTTTCGGTTTTGCTAGTGATTAGTGATCTGAATGAAAAGTTTTTCAATTTCATTAGTTGCATTAGAGATCTCATTTTTTTTCTTCCGAATCATTTCGTTTGTGTAAAAGCTCTCAACTCTTTTGTAACTAGTTTTCATCGAACGAAATGTTGGACTATGGCATGTAGTTTTGCATTTAGGAGTCCTTTGAGACACTACATACGATAGGGCCTGAAAATTGAAACTTAATCGAAGATCAACCTTAAAATTTATTAAATTAACCTCAGGCAGCATTGGAATTTAATGAAACATTTTTAGAGGTCTAGGCTAGAGACGCGTTCCGGCGTCTTTAAACCTAGCAATTGTCGCTCGCCTTTTGGCTTCAGACAGCACTAGTACGGACTTGCGCTCCCCGTACCGTCGCGTATATAAAGGGAGACCCCTATGGGTTTTCAATCCTTTATCCACAGGAAGCCGAGTCTGCCGCCTTTTACCCGTGATACACCGAACACAGCATTCGGGGAGACTACCTGCACGTACGGAAAGTCCTTGGTCAATTTCTGTTTCATTATTGAAACCAAGGTGTATATTGCAGTTCACAGATATTTGGTACACCCTTTGTGCCTAGTTTTTCCTGAGCAGTCATTTGGTCTTTTCTGACTCCCTAAACTTGAAAATACTGTCGAGCGCTTTTCCTTTCACGCTTGTATCAAATCCGAAAGAGATACAGTCATCTTTCTATTGTTTCTCGACTCTTAAAATATGAAACGATAGAGTTTCTTACTTTTCAATGTGGTAAAAATTAATCACCCACGATTACACGCTTGCTTAGATATTGCTTGTTGACCGTTTGATCATTTGCCCTTAACTCGTTTTCAGCCCGTGTGTGTGTTTGCTTCTTTTTCTCTGGTCTTTTGCCACAGTGGCGGAACCTTCGGTTTCGTCTACTGGTATTCCTTACATGGACGATTCTTCAGAGGCTTCCCAATCCTCTGTCGAACCACAGCAGCCTGTTGTTTCCGAGTTTCCTGACGGGGGACCGGTTCTCGCTGAGCAACCCTTTGGAGGACCAGTTGAGTTAAATTGGCCCTTTTTAGACCCTGTGTCTGAATTGAGATTAGGAGCTGATTTCCTTTCTCTTACCTCGGGTTCGCCTTTTGTAGCTGTTGTATTTCCTCCTAGTCCTCGCCGTCTTTTGCGTGATTTAACGGCAGGATCAACCATGAGTGATTCTGGTGAGGAAATCCCGACGTCTGGTGAAGAATATCAGCTCTTCCCGTGTAGATTATTTGAGGGAGACAACTCTGAGCTGGCTAACATGTCAACAGCCAGTCCTTCTTTACCATAGGGATAGAGATCTCTGGGTCAGATCATTTCAGCTGCAGCCTCTATGGGAATTTCATCTCCTGCTTCGAGGCCAGCTGCTACTACACCCGGGTGTCTCCTCAGACACCTGTCACATCTGTTCCCATCCGGCCCACTGTCTGTGTGGCTACCTCTTCTCCTATTGTCTCAGCATCTGCTACCAGGGCTGGGCCAACTCCTGAAGATGTTTATCTAGTTACTGCTATACCGGAGAACATCTCTCCGGAGGAGTATCGGTTGTCTTTGCAACAGCCGAACGCCGAGGCTGGACCGTCTGCCCAAGAACCCTACCGACCTTACTTTTCACACTATGCACAGGATGGTACTCCCGTGTATGCTTTCCCAGGTCAGTATGACGAGCAAGGGGAGATTTTGCGTCTACCCGCTCCTGAGGCTCATCTTTATGCTCAAGGTTTACCGTACAACCAGGCTTATAACCCGCAGGGGCAACCTTTCCAAGGCCAACCTGCGGGCCCACCTGGCTATCTCTATGATCCACAGGGGCAACCCATTCAGGGCTACCCTATGGGCCAGCAAGGGCCATCGTATAGTCCGCAAGGACAGTATTACAGCCCTTCCGGTCAACCTATCCAACCTCAGCCGGGGTACCAACCGGGACCAGTCTATGGTCCTGGGGGGAAAATCCAACCTTCTTTACCGATGCAACCGTAGTATCCTATTGTTTCTAATGTTGCATATCAGCCAGGACCATCTTATGGTTCTGCTTCAGGTCAAACCAGCTTCCAGCAAATACCTGGTCCCGTTCCATCACCAGGCCAACCGGCTCATCCGGTACAACCCGGTGTTCCGCCTCCAAGCCAACCGGTCCATCCTGTACAACCTGGGGCTCACTTACAACCAGGTCAACCTGCGCAACCGGCGCCGCTTGTCTATCCGGGTCAGCCTGGTCATTCTGGTCAACCCTTGCACCCGGGTCAACCTGTTCACTCAAGTCAGCCCTCTCAGTCGGGTCAACCTATTCATTCAAGGCAGCCTGCTCATTCCATAAACCCTGCATAGTAGCCAGTTCATTCAATGCTGCAGCCAAATCAGCAGCTGCGCCCTACGTATCAAGCTCCGTAGGGTTCCACTTTTCAGCAGCCTACTCATCCTCAGGGTGGTTATTATCCTCATGGTCAGTCTCAACCGAACTATAACCACCCTAGAGGCTCTCAGTATTATCCTCCTCCACCCGGTTCTACCTACACTCAGCAGCCAAATCCAAATGCTACTTATACAGGGCCAACACATAATCAGGGTCCGTACCCTAGTTATCAAGCCCCACACTATGGTTACCAGCATCCAAATCAGTCTGGCTATACAACCTATGCCCCCTACGGTCAGAATCCTGCGGGACAGAACCCGTGGGGGCAAGGATATTCACAACCATCGTGGAGTATGGGTACCGGACCTCATCCTGGGCCTGGCATGGCAGTTAACCCTCCATTGCCATTCCTGGCTACCTTGGAACTGCCGGACGTTTCAAAGTTGACCAATGATCCGATTTTACATAATCCATATTGGCCTCCGGTTCCCACCAAGATACCAGGTGACTGTCCCAAGTTTGAGGGGAAAGCTAGGGAGGACCCCCAGGCGCATGTGATGACATATCACCTTTGGTGTTCGTCTAACTCTTGGGTCGACGATTCAATTCGCCTGCGCCTCTTCCAGCGTACCTTAACTAGAGCTGCTGCTAAGTGGTACATAGAGCTATCCCGTGGCATTTTTCAAGATTTCAACTCTTTAGCCATGGCTTTCCTCACGCATTTCCAGTTACCGGTTCGGTATGAAGCCGGGACGCACCTCCTGACTTCCCTGAAGCAGGATAAAGCCACTCACATCTCAGATCACATCCATGAGTGGCGGCGTCGTCGTCGACTGATCAAGTTTCACATACCTGATCAGATTTTGACTCACTAGTTCACCACCTCCTTGTGAATAAAATCGCTCAGGATATTGCGATGGGAGCGTGCGTGACTGAGGAGAAAACCATCGCGCAAGCTCAGTACCTGGATCTTGTCTATTCACAGTCTGGCACGCTTTATGACATCTTGACCGATGCTCCACGGCTCGGAACCACTAAGGCCCCGCCCACCCCTGCGGTGGATGGTGTCATTGGTTCTGACTCTCAAAATTCGAAGAAGTCTTCGAACGGGAAGCAGAAGGCTAATTCTTCCAACAATACCTCTGCCAACCCCGTCTCATCTGATTCTGGTAAAACCGCAGAGGTGAATGTCGTTCAGGCCAATCCCGCGGACAAATCCTCCAAGGGAAAGAAGAAGGGAAAAGGCAAATCGAAATCTGATGCCCCGAAACCAGAATCTAAGTCTTGTACTGAGGATGGCTCCCAGCGTAAAACGAAGTACCCTTGCCTCATCTGTGAAGAGGACCATTATACTAAGGATTGTCCACGGCGATCTGAGGTTAGTCAACTTCTTAAAGGCCCTAAAAGGACTCCGGTTGTTTTGAAAGAGCCATTTCCATCTCAGCAGACCCAGATGGTCGAACAGGCATCACCATCTGCACCGTTTGGGTCTCAGGTTTTCATGGTGAAGAGTGTTGCACCCATCTCTGTCGCTACGCAGTCGAAGGACTACAATGAACCGCGGCAGGCACCCGGGAAGGTAGTTGCGGATGGGCCGCCTCCCCCACCTATCTCCGGTCCATTGGAAATCGAGAAGCCTTCTCTGGAACCCGTTGTGAAGCCACCTCCCAAGGGTGTTCTTCGAAGATCTTCTTATAATCCAAACGCTCGTGCCACTCAACATTACATTATTGTTGAGGATCTGGCACAGGCGCCATGTGCGATGTCCGCACTTGAGGTTCTTCAAAGTTTTCCTTCACAACGGAAGGCATTACTGTCTGCAATCAGGGGCATCGATCCCGCCGACTCGAGCCTTCTCACCTTCGATCTAGAGAATTTTACTCCCCGGCTTCCACATCAAATCGCTTTGGTCATTCAAGTCGGGATTAATGGTCTGAACATTCATAGGGCCGTTGTAGATGAGGGTGCATCTACCTGCGTTATGTCCTCCGCTTGTTGGAAGGCCATCGGCTCTCCAGCCTTGTCGTCATCCCCCAATGCCCTTGAGGCATTTGATGGTTGGGAATCTAAACCCCTGGGCGTTCTCGAGAGTCTCGCGATCACATTACAGAGGAAAACTGTCAACATAGAAGTGGAAGTGGTTGACACTAAACTCAACTATAATATACTTCTTGGCCGCAGTTGGACCCATGCCATGCTCTGCGTGCCGTCCACCGTCTTTCGATTCATTAAGTTCCCTCACGAGGGCAAGATTGTCACAGTTGATCAGTTGTCGTTTTTCACCTCTAACTCTGAGAACAACGTGCCATACGTGGATCAAATTCTGAATCCCCCAGACAGTGTAGGACCTGGTCTCTTCAAAGATCCAGTCCTCATGGGTATATTTCCTGCACCGCCACCGCATACCGCTCAAGTCAACATGTTGTCCAGGTCTGATGACCCCTGGCTTATTCCTACACCTGAGCAGGTATATGAGTTTGGAGAATCCATGCCTTTAACGCCAGTAGAGATCAACTACTGTGAGATTATTGCGGCATTGGATCCTCCGCCTCCTCAGCATGCTCCTTTGAGCATGGCTCTCGATGTCTACTCCCAATCCCCCTGGCTTGGTCAGGCTGATTCGCCTGATCCTCTCAGAGAGAATTTTCTTTCTGATGAGGCTATCATTGAAACTATGTCTCTTGAGGAACTGCCTTGGGGCAATGGACATCATCGCTCCTCGTTTATGCCTAGCTTGGGGGCATTGACTGATTGTCTGGAGCGTTATGCTACTCAGGTTCCTTCCCCTCCTCTTCAAACACCAATCTTGACGCATGAGGGTTTTTCAGAGGGTAATCTAAGTAGCATTACTCAAACTATTCCAATCAACATCTCCGTTAAACCGGGGATTGTTGAGAATATTCATGTGGGTGTGACTTGTTCTCCCGATGAGATTCAAGTCTATACTGAGCTTTTCAAATAATTCAGAGATGTTTTCGCATGGTCTTATGAGGAAATACTGGGGATTGACCCTAGTATTGTAGTGCACGAGATTCCAACCTATCCAGGTGCGAAACCCGTGCGCTAACGCTTACGTCCCATGCATCCTCGGAAAGCCGCCGCTATCAAGGAAGAAGTTGAAAAATTCTAAACGCGGGTTTTATTTATCCCATCCCCCTTACAGAATGGGTGTCCAACATTGTCCCTGTCGATAAAAAGCAGGGTACAATTCGAGTCTGTGTGGATTATCGCGACATCAATCGCGCATGTCCAAAGGATAATTATCCCACTCCGTTTATCAACCAGATCATCGACGAATGTGCCGGGAGTGAGATCTATTCCTTAATGGACGGTTTCTCAGGATATAACCAAATCAATATCGCACCTAAGGATCAACATAAGACCACATTCATCTGTTCGTGGGGCACTTTCGCGTACAAAAAACTTCCGTTCGGCTTAAATAACACTGGAGCCACGTTTCAGCGTGCGATGTCCTACGCTTTTCATGACATCCGCCATATCGTTCAGCCTTATCTGGATGACTTGCCAGCCCATTCGGGTAAGCGTGAGGACCATCCTGAGCATCTCCGCCAGATATTTCTTCGTTGCAGACGCTACAACATCAGGCTCAATCCTCATAAATGTGTCTTCTGCGTTTATTTTGGCCGTCTTTTAGGATTCATCGTCTCGAAAGACGGAATTCGCCTTGACCCTTTAAAGGTCGAGGCCATCGTAAATCTTCCATCACCCTCCTCCCTGTATCAGTTATAGAGTCTGCAAGGGAAAGCGAATTTTCTTTGGCGCTTTATCCCGAATTATGCCGAGGTGGCCAAAGGATTCACTCGTTTGTTAAAGCAGAACGTTCCCTTTCACTGGGATGAAATTGCTCAGGAATCCTTTGAGAAGCTGAAGACGTTGCTAGTCAATGCTCCGTTGCTTCGTCCTCCCGACTACCACTGCGACTTCACTTTATATCTAGCCACCGCATTTAGCACCATAGCCATGGTCTTGGTGTAGGATGACGATCAAGGTGATGAACATGTCGTTTATTACCTGTCTCGGAACCTTCTCGACCCGGAAATGCGTTATGCACATGTCGAGAAATTGGCTTTAGCAGAAGTACATGTTGTACAACGCTTTCGCCATTACATCCTTTTGCGCACGATAACAGTGGTTTCAGACTGCAACCCTATGACGTATATTCTTTCCAGACAATTACTAGGGGGCAAGTACTCCAAATGGATTATGATCCTGTAGGAGTTTGACTTGGAGTTTACCACTGCTAAGTCAACTAAATCACTGGTATTCGCGGATTTGATATGCTCTCTCCCTACAGACTCTGTTCCCTCACACTCTGAAGACCATATACTGAACAAAATGCTTTTCCTCATCAGTACTCGTGATCCTTGGTATGGTGACATCATAGTGTATCTTCAGACCTCGACATTTCGGTCTGAGTTGGATAAAGCTGCCCGCCGTCGGATTTGGCACCAGTCCCAACCCTACCGTATAGTAGGAGATACCTTATATCGCGTTGGAGTAGATTCGGTGCTCCGACGATGCCTAACCTTGGAAGAGGCTGAGAAGGTCCTAAATGACTGCCACAGTGGCGCCTGTGGTGGACATATGTCCGGGTATGCTACTGCCCAGAAGATTCTGCGAGCAGGTTATTTCTGGCCTTCCATATTCAAGGACTGTATCACTGCAGTCCGCAAATGTCATCCATGCCAGATATTTCAGCGCAAGATACGCGCGCCACCTTTACCATTGCATCCCGTTATTACCGTCGGCCCTTTTGCGAAATGGGGCGTTGATTTTATGACGTGTAACCCTCACTCGGCCGGGGGGCATGCGTATATCATTGTCGCCGTCGACTACTTCACCAAGTGGGCCGAGGCGATGCCTACACTAGCTGCTGACGGGAAAACGGCTACTCAATTTATATTCAACCACGTTATCGCACGGTTCGGGGTTCCTCAAGCCATCGTCACTGATCACGGTACTCATTTCCGAGATTACATGATGGCGGAGCTGACTTCAACGTTGGGCTTGCGTCACGACAGCTCAACACCATACTACCCTCAGGCGAATGGTCAGGTTGAAGCAGTGAACAAGGTTTTGGTCACTATGCTTCAGCGAACAGTTGGTATTCATAAATCCAATTGGCATCTCCAACTGTTCTCAGCTCTCTGGGCATACCGAACATCTGCTAAGAGTGCAACTGGATTCACACCATTTCAATTGGTGTACGGTCTGGAAGCCACTCTGCCGGTTGAATGCGAAATCCCTTCATTAAAATTAGCTGTGGAGCTTTTACCTGGTACTTCTGCCGAGGAAGAACGTCTTCTGTATCTGGAACGGTTAGATGAAACCCGTCGTCTGGCTACTTTGATTATCGAAGCACAAAAGAAGAGGGTCAAAACTCATTTTGATCAATTTGTTTCCCCCCGTTCTTTTATCGAAGGAGACCTGGTCCTCCTGTACTATCAAGTGCATGACGAGCTTGGAGCTGGTAAGCTCCAGCCTATGTGGCACGAGCCCTATATAGTAAAGCGCATTTTGAAAAATGGGGCCTACGAGCTTATAGATTATGAAGGAGTTCCGCTGGCGCAGCCCAGAAATGGGCTGTACCTTAAAAAGTACTATGCCTGAAGTGATTTCTTGGTGTGGTGTGTGTACATAGGTGTGTGATTTTCATTTGTGTGCATGTATTGTGTGGTGTGCTTTGTAAACACCTTTCTATTGATCGGGTCTTCCTGGTTGTGCAGATGTATTTTCATTCATTTGTCGGTTTCGCAGATGGTGCCTCCCGCAGTACCAGGAATCTGTCTTCAGCAGCTTGGGCAATCTATGATCCTGCTGGTGAGTTGATTGATCTGCAAGGAGTGTGTCTAGGACATACCATGAACAACATTGTGGAATATAGTGCTGTGTTAGAATTATTAACCGAGGTAGTAAACCTTGGTATCCGTGAATTGCTCGTGTATCTAGATTCGCAACTTGTGGTGTTACAACTGAACGGACACTATTCGGTAAGGAACCCGTCCAACTTACGTCTGTATCTGCGTATTCGATTACTGGAAAGGAATTTTGACTACATTACATATCATCATATACCCAAGCATTTGAATACACTAACAGATGCAGTAGCAAATTTGGTATTAGACAGACATTTGCGCAATTTATAAATCATCATCACATGTAAATAAAGATCCATCTAGAAATAGATATGTATATATATAGATATCGAAATGTTTACATAGAGTGTGTCACATAAAAGTAAAAAATATACATAGTCGTCTTAAATACATCTGGAGACGATACGTCTCTCAAAAAATAGGTGTGGTATAAATCCTAAGAGCTAATCCGCATGGTGCTCATGATAGCACGTGACTGCACGCACTAAGCGTCTCAGGATTCGGTGGATCCGACTCGGAACTCCCACCGTGTGGCGCTGGTATGCCATCGGTACGTCTGCCAGCCGAGCATAGTCTGGGATCCCATGGGCAGTGCCCTCGAGATTCTGGATCAGCTCCTCTCCTCCGGTGCCCTCTCCCTGAGGATCAGGGGTGAGTTGTGTCCTCCGGGAGATAGGAGACATCCCAGCTGGTCTCTCAGGTCCCACATCTGCATGCATATGTAAAATGTGTTAAGAAGAATGTGTATTAACAAAAAAAAACATATAAATATAAAATCAAAAAAACATGAGGTCTTACCCAACTCCTCGTCCCACTCGTCTCCTTCTGGTAGTGGGAGATCTGGGTCCCCGGTAAAGTCAGTTCCTGCGTAGGGCCAATCTTCCATGACAATCAGCTGGCGCCGTAACCACCTAAAGAATTCCAGCCTCCAGGACCTCTGTTGGCCGCCTCCAGATCTGGGCATCAATGCTGCCCAGCGAGCCATTCTTGGCTCTCGTGGTATTGGGTCTGCCACTGCGGCCCCTTGGCCCTGGAAGATTGGTAAACTTTCCAGAATGAACGATACCAAGATGGAACCATAACCGAACTATTTCAGTTTACCCTGTTTGCATTTCGTGAGCTACCTTTTCATATTGATTGTTACTGTTGTTGCCCAGTCGTACAACAAGGGACTCATGCATTCTGAAGCCAGCAGGAGTTGGGCCTTTGTGGCCTTGTGCGGTGCCTGCGACCTAGCAGGCCGCGTGATGGTATGGAGAACCACTCTCAACGCCAGATCAGGGATAGTGTGGATATCCCCTTTCTTGCTACCTGATCCCGTTTGAGCTCCTTGGCACACTCGTGCCATCACTTCTTCCATCTTTTCCCCAGATGGTCTGCTTCCAGTAAACACCGGGATTGGACCTCTGCGGGACAATCCAGTGATAAAATAAACATCTAAAACCTCCAGCTCTAATACCTGGTCTCGTAACCTGAACACCTGTTCACATTCATCCCAGATACTGATTAAATACTGGAGGAGCTCGGGCTGAGCTCGTAAACACGATGTGAGGAATAACTTTTTTAGTCCACAGTTTCTAAGTGCATTCATGCAAGCTTGACTTTGCATGGCTTGTTCATCCTCTTCTCCATGTTCTCGTTCTTTCCATTCAATTTCCATTTTGATTGATTACCTGCATTCATATGGTCATAAACCCTTGGTTAGGTCTCTGATGAGTCTCAAATTCCATACAATTTGGTCTAAATTTCGAAATTTTAGGCGTATTTTAAGGTTCGGCCGCTGGCGCGGCTGTTTTGTGAATAGTCGCGCCATGTGGCGCGAGATCTTTGTATAAAAGAGCTCATTGGCACGGGTCCGTGCCCGATACCCGCTCCAATGAGCCCGGCCCTAAATTTTCAAAAATGGCTCTAGAAAACTAATTTACAGGGTAAAATCATTAAAATTTGGATGAAAATGGAGAGCAAGGGGAGCGCCTCTTACCTTTGATAGACGAGAAGCTGAATGGTCAACTGGATTTGTCGCAATCACCGTCAGAAGTTTCTGCTCCAAATGGATCATTGTTGCTTTTTACCAAGGTAAATAGTGAATGTAATTTTATTTTTACCAATTTGACATATTTATAACCTTTTGGCATGAAATGAATTGTAAAAGGTCATTTTTATTGAATATTTTTAGATGTTATGTCGAAAATGGATTTTACGCTTGCTTGGTATGTGCAGCAGCAGGTTTTTGCGACTTTAACGATGGAAACGAGTTGTATTTTATACTTTTTCGGACTCGGTAAATACACGAAAAGGTCACTTTGGAGTCATCTTTCAGCTCTTTTCTGACTCTCTAAACATGAAAATATTGCCGAGGCCCTTGTCATTTCGATCTCGTTAAATTGGACACGAATCGACATCTACCCAGTATACGTTTAACCCTTTTTCGGGCTGGGATGGATTGATTACGAAAAAGGAATACCCTAGCCTATTGCGACTAGGAGGTTTTCTCGGATATTGTTTTCTACCTTTTCGGATCTGAGGAACTATTCACGAAAAGGGACCTGTGGAGTTTACTTTTCTGCTGTCTTTTCAAACTCTCTAAACATGAAAAGACGTCGAGTTCTTCCTTTGTCAGACTCGTTAAACCCTGATGACATCGGACTCAGTCGGAATGACGTTCTCCGAGTTCCTCCTTCCTAGGACTCGTTAAATGCACTAGGATGGATTCGCCCGAAGGGCAGACTTATATTGCAAGCATATGCTATCCCCTTCAAGCTTGTTATAAAAAATAATCGGGGTACTCGCCAGAAATGGTGGGGGAAAAATGGAACCATCGTCGTTGTCGTCGGCAGTATGTCGCTCTTGAACATGGCACTTGTCTGCATTCGTGTCGGGTTAGGGACATCTCATCTCATTTTTCACTTTGCCTCCGTGGGTTTGGATAATCCCTTTTGACCTCTCCTCTGCTCATTGCCTTGTCACCATGACCTCTGATCTACTGATGTCAAATACTGCCAAATCCACTGTCGTGCCGTTTATATGTTCAAGAGAAGTTGGCCTCTGCTAGTATCAACCTTCCTCTGATTCTCATACGATCTTGATTCACAACAAAAACATCATGTTCCTTTGTCTCGTGTCGATGATGTGGGAAACATTATGGCCCACCTTCGATCAAGGTCACTTCCTGTCGACTTCAGCTCATTATCCAGAAAGTTGGTCTAGAGACTCCTTTATGGTACCTTGGAGCCTGCATGCCTCAATGGCAGGTTCGTCGCATTCGACGTGAGGTTTTCATCATTGGCCTCCGATCGAGTGATTATGCGGGTGTTTGACGCCAACTCATTGATTCACACGCCGTAGATTGTACCTGTAGTACCTTGAGGGCCATTGTCATTATTGGTGGTTCCTCTCGCGTCTGTTAACAACTTTCATCATTGGCTGGTAATCAGACGATGTTCCTGCATGTTCGACTTCAACTCACATATTCACATGCTCGAACTTGTACTTTGTTTGGGTCGAGATGGAGCGCAAGACCCTGGATTGTGTCTGTTGTAATCCAGGCTGCGATTGTGGATTATTATCATTATGTATATGACTCATTGATTGGATGGCTGCGATCATACCTGAGTCTATTTATTTGATCCGCGCTGGATGGCTGCGCCCATACCCTGGATCCGGATTATAGTGTACTCTGTTTCGGATGGCTGCGCCCATACCACATATACATCATATACTTGAGATATCAGTTGTATTTTTCTGTGCAGGTTTTCCGACGGCAGGCCTTCAGTTGAACATGTTCTCGTAAAGCATTTCACCCCTCTCTCTCTCGGGCCTCATACTTTAGGGGGCATCTATTACACAATAATTTGTCACCGTCCCTACCATTCCCCGTCCCGCACAATGGAGGACCCATTTTGTGACCTGTGAACATTGTCATGCCTTGAAAACATCATCAATGCATTCCTCTAAGCATGAGCTCCATTTTCCCTAAAGACATCTCCTTGCAAAAATCATGAAAAACATCCATTTTTGCATTGGCGCGGGCAGACAGTTAATCACTCGCGCCAATGGGGAAAATCCTGCAAAGAGGTCGCGCCAACTGGCGCTCTGTCCCAGAGCAGTAATCGCGCCACCCAATTTGAGGAATGTTTTTTAAATAAAGATGGTGGAAGTTGAGTTCCAACAAACTCAGAAACCATTGCCTATCTTGAGTTGGGAGGTTTGGCTGCGGAAGTTCTATGGAAGGGAAGTGGTTTTGCCACCTCCCATGGAACCTTCCTTGTTGATAGGGCCAATCCCATAATAATAGGGATCCCAACTCCCTCCTTCCCCATCTATAAAAGCTTGCTCAATCCCATGGCAAGCTAGTCTTGAAGTGCCTAAGCTTTGAATCTCCATATTCCCAAGAGCCTTTGTGCTGTAAAGAGCCCTCTTTTTCCCTTAAGGCCGACTCAAGTAAGGAGACTATTGTCGAGAGACTCAGGAGAGGTTTTCCCTTTCCCTGGCGAGCTTTGCGAGACGTGAACGACTGGAGACCCATCCGAAGGGGAACACGACGTCAGAACATTGGTTGTAATCTTTCTTCGATTGTTATTTAATGAATGATTACGATTATGGTTCCACTCTGTTTTCGATGATGTTAATATGAGTAGTATCCTTTCTGACTGATATTGAGTTACGTATGCCGGATTTTATGCTTGTATCTGTTTGTTTCTTGCATGTGCAGGTGTCCACCCACGGAGATCGTTGGAGGATCGTGATCTGCCCGAGGCTGAGGAACGGGAACGCTCTCTTCTTCGTATCATAGCGCTTGGAATCCGTGCAGGCTTCTATCTCAGTCTTTTCTATTCAGAACTAGGAACTCAAGGTCAACATTTCCGATTTGTTGCTAGACCCGGTCTAGGCTAGTAGGGATTGCCTCTGTCCGCAAAGGGGATTTACCTCCTCAACAATGAGGCACTGATGAACCCCTAGAGAATACAAGTCTGAATTTCTTGACATCTTCAAGAAGGTGCCATCCACATGTGGAGCCACTATTAGCCACCTATAAAATTTTTTATATCAAATGGTGGCTAAATAATTTTTCAAGCCTTAAAGAAAAAAATTTTATGCCAAATTGTTAGTTCTTGAAGTCTTATGAAGATAACTTATCCCCTGAGTTACTCTTTCACCGTTGTTTCCTTAATTCGAAATTTTTTTTGTTTTCCCAAGAAAGACTAAAAACCCATTTTCTCTTTCCATTTTACCCCTCCTTTCACTCATAATTAACCTTCATTTTTAATCTCTTTTTCCTCATTAAAATCCTCCATTTCCCTCATTCCCTTTATTTTCCTCCATAAAAAACCCTTAGATAAGGTTTAAAACTCCTTTTTAACCTTATCGGAAGCTTTCAAAATCCTTTGAAATCCTTGAAAAATCATAAAAAAGTAGCCTTTTGTGCTAAGGCTTTAAGCCCCTTTGGCCTTAGCCCCCAACCCCTTTTTTCGCATAGAACCGGAGCTATGACCCACCGTTAAGGCCCCATCGCTAAATCGCAATCGGAGCATCCCGGTTGTGCTTTTCTCTTTTGCTTTCAAAATTTTCTGATGTGATTGGCCCCTTTCTTTTAAAAACCCCCTAACCACTTCCTCACCATACAACCCGCACCAAAGACTAAGCGCTGAGGCCCGATCGCGCAATCGCAATCGGGTGTTCCATTGTGTTTTATTACCTCTCACTTTTAAAAATCCCCAATCGTGATTAAATATTTTGTATATAAAACCCTTCCTGAAAGCAAACTTTCCTTTGTATTTCATAAAAAACCCATTTTTCCTATGTTAAAATAAAACCCGACAGTTCATTGCTTGATAAATTATCAGTCATTGATCTAAGACCAATCAACGATAGTTGGTGAATCGCATCAGAGTTTTTTCATTGAACATATTTTAATAGTCATTTCCCCCCTCCGATTGGCCACCTTGTGATGTTTTCCCAGTCGTAGATCTTCCCCGCCAGACCCAGATCCGACAGCCCACATTGCTCTTTCCCAAAGCCCGTTTTTTCTGCCTTTGGCATTTATGAACTAAATCTCTGCTATCGATCTGGTCCTAAGATCAACGGTCCTTGTTCAATTGCATCGCGAAAATAACTTATGCCTTTCCTCTCTCCCCCTCCGATTGCGAAACTTGCGATTCAATCTGGACCGTCGAATCCACAAGAAATGACGGCCCAGATTAATCAAAACTCTACCCATTTTTATCCACTTGTTGTCCCTCAGATTCATTCCTAACCGTTAATTTCTCCAAAGATATTACGGTCTACATATAATCGCATTCGCAATTTTTCTCTGCATCTTTCCTCTCTCCTCCGCCGATTGGCGATCCCACGATTGAATCAGGGCTGTCCATTTCATATATCCGATGGTCCAGATTAAAACTGACTTCATTTGTTAAATCACAAAAAACCCGTTGTGTAAAGTTTTTAGCAAATACACACCATTGATCTCTGTAGATCAACGGCCCACATTAACCCAAACTTGTTGTGTAACCAGCTTCAAAAATAGAAGAAAAGAGATATAAACGCCTTAGAAATAAGCCACTTCGAGGGGGCAACCTCCAATACATTACATAAATGCACAATTTTTGGATGATACAAATGAACAAACCCTCCTTCTATATATAGGAGTCCATGGGGCCACAATATAATCCTAGTGGGGCCACAATGTAATCCTAGCCGACCTAACCATAATAATGTAAGGGCACAATAATAACAATATGGGGGTTACAGGGGTACAATAATAACAATAAGGGGGGCTACACTAACATAATAAGGGGCTACACTATTAATATAGGGACTTAACATGCCCCTCTCCTTCAAAAAAGTGTTGTCCTCAACGCTTGAATAGCTCTGGGTGCTTCTGTATAAAATTCTCATCCTCCCATGTAGAATCTTCAGTGGGTAAGTTCTTCCACTTGATGAGATACTCTGAAATTGATCGATTCCGTAGTTGTCGAGTTCTTGTTTCCATGACTGCTTTTGGTTCCAATATGATTTTTCCTTCCTCATCAAGTTCTGGCAATATTGTTTGAACTGGAAGATTTTCACCTATAACCTTCTTTAAGCATGAAACATGGAAAGCTGGATGTACTCGCGAAGAAGCAGGAAGCTCCAATTTGTATGCCATAGTACCAATATTTTGCAACACCTTGTAAGGACCATAGTACTTTGGCGATAATTTATTATCCTTCTTAGCTTGCTTGAGGAACATTTGTTTGTATGGTTGTAGCCGTAAAAATACCCAGTCTCCTACATCAAAACTTCTCTCGCTGCGATGTTGATCTGCCTGTTGTTTCATTCGATTTTGTGCCAAATTCAGGTTATCCTTTAAGAGCTGGAGAACTTCTTGTTGATGCTCGATGTGATCTTCCACTGCTTGAACCTTTGAATTTTCTCTTAAAGATGATGTGATGGATGGTGGATGATATCCATAAAGTGCCATAAATGGGGTCATTTTTGCTGCAGTATGGAAGGAAGTGTTATACCACCATTCAGCGAGAGGTAACCACTTGACCCATTGTGTTTGTTTATCGGATACAAAACAACGAAGATATCCTTCCAAACATTTATTTACTATCTCAGTTTGACCATCAGATTGAGGATGATAAGATGAGCTATGAGCTAATTTAGTACCCAAAGAAGAAAATAACTCTGTCCAAAAATTTCCCGTAAAAATGGGATCTCTGTCGCTCACAATAACCCTTGGGCTTCCATGTAGCTTTTGAATTCTGTCCATAAATGTAGTAGCAACTGTACTTGCTTTAAATGGATGAGATAAAGCACAAAAGTGTGCATACTTGGTAAGTCTATCAGCTACCACCATGATGACACTCTTTCCTTCGGACTTAGGTAAACCTGTGATAAAATCCATTGAAATCTCCTCCCAACGTTGACTTGGAATGGATAAAGGTTGTAGAAGTCCTGGGGTCTTAATTGTTTCCACTTTATTCTGCTGGCAGACCAAACATTCCGCCACAAACTTTCGAATATCAGATTTAAGGCCATCCCAAAAAAATTCTTTCTTCACCCTGTGGTAAGTTTTTAAAAATCTGAGTGTCCTCCTAAAGGAGAAGTGTGCAATTCCAGAAGAATCTTTTGTTTTATTTGGGAATTCTTACAAAGATATAAGCGATCTTTGTACCATAAGGAATCATTTTTCCAACTAAATGTATGAGATGTACTAGGATCTTGCTGCAACTTTTGAATGAGTATCCATACATCTTTGTCCTTCTTCCATTCATCTCTTGCTTCAGTTATCCAATCTGGTTGGATAATAGAAATGGCACAAAGCAATGCTCCCACCTCTTCATTCTTTCTTGAGAGTGCATCTGCAACAACATTAAGCTTTCCTTTTTTGTAGATTATTTCAAAGTCATAACCCAACATCTTTTTGACCCATTTTTGCTGCTCTTCTGAAGATAGTCTTTGTTCCAAAAAGTGTTTAAGACTATCATGATCATTTTTTACCTTGAAGTGTCTTCCCATTAGGTAAGTTCGCCATTTCTTTAGTGCATGCGGTATTGCTAACATTTCCTTCTCATAAATAGGTTTCTGTAAATACTTTCCTTTGATTGGACGACTTTCAAAAGCAATGGGTCTTCCTTCCTGCATTAAAGCTGCACCAATTCCATTTCCTGAGGCATCACATTCCACAATAAAGGTTTTTGTGAAGTCTGGCGTAGCTAAGACCGGTGCTAGGCACATTGCCTCTTTAAGATGTTCAAAGGCCTTAGTTGCTTCAGGAGTCCATGAAAATACATCTTTCTTCAATAATGTTGTTAGAGGTGCTGCTATTCTTCCATAATTCTTAACAAACTTACGATAATAGCCTGTTAACCCGAGAAATCCTCGCAACTGCTTTATTGTCTTAGGGACTTTCCATTCCTTAATGGCTTTAATTTTGTTAGGGTCTACTTTAACACCCTCGTGGGATATAATATGACCGAGATATTCCACCTCTTGTACTCCAAAGAAACATTTGGATGCTTTTGCATATAATTGTTTCTCTTGCAATAGTTTGAGCACCCTGTCAACATGCTCAACATGATCCTTCAAAGACTTGCTATAGATTAGTATATCATCAAAAAATACTAGCACAAATTTTCTAAGGAAGGGTTTGAAAATGGAATTCATCAACCCTTGAAATGTAGAAGGTGCATTGGTAAGGCCAAAAGGCATGACCAAAAATTCATAATGACCCTCATGAGTTCGAAATGCTGTTTTTGGAATATCTTCAGTCTTCATTCTTATTTGATGATATCCTGAACGAAGATCCAACTTGGTAAAATAAATTGCTCCATGTAATTCATCCAATAATTCATCAATCACAGGAATGAGAAATTTATCTTTAATGGTGAGCTTATTGAGCTCCCTATAATCCGGACACATTCGCCATGATCCATCCCTCTTGTGTACCAATACTACGGGAGCAGAGAAAGAACTTTGACTAGGTTGAATTATACCCGCCTCTAACATTTCTACAATCATACGTTCAATTTCGCTCTTTTGGAAGTAAGGATATCTATAAGGCCTGATGTTTGGAGGAACACTTCCTGGAATCAAATGAATAGCATGATCATGATCCCGAATAGGTGGGAGTCCTTTGGGAGTTTCAAACACCTTGGAATGATTGTCCAAGACTTGTTGGAGATCTGCAGAAATAGATGATTTTGATGTTGGAACTTCTAGTGAGCATAATTGTGCAATTACGCCTCGTTGTTCTTTCTTTAGAAGCTTTGTCATGACATTAGAGCTTATTATCCTTCACGGCTTCCCTTCAATACCCCGTAATTCGACTTCCTTTCCTTCTGAAAAAAATTTCAAGAAAAGTTCTTGAAAATTAAAAGCTACCGTCCCTAAGGATTGTAACCATTGTACTCCTAGTACAACATCAGCACCTCCCATAGGAATTGAAAGCATTGGACTAGTCAACACATATTCCCCCATGGTTAGCTTGATGTTATTGCATTTTCCAGAGCAATTTATAGTTCCTCCATTTGCAACCATCACTTGACATTCTGGTGCTGGGTATAGGAAACAATTTAATTCCTTGGCTACCTTTACAATGAATAAAATTATGGGTGCTACCTGAATCGATCAACACTATTACCTTTCTCTTCTTGATTTGTCCTTTTATCTTGAGAGTTTGAGGAGTGGTAATTCCTGCCAGTGCATTACACGATATGGTTGGATTCATTTCTTCCTCTTATGGGGCTGGTTCCTGGTGTATATCCTCTTCTTGTTCATTTTCTTCTTCCTCTTCACAATCTATGTAAAATAATTTCTTCTCAGCACACTTATGACCTTTAGTGTATTTGCTATCACAACTGTAGCAAAGCCCTTTTGCTCTTTTTTCTTTCAATTGTTGTGGTGTCAACCTTGTAGGTTGTGGAAATCTAGATGTAGCCACACTTCCTTCTTTATAGAATTGAGTAGTAGACTTCCTTGTTGCCATAATTTTACATTCAACTTTTCTTGCCAACCTGAATTCCTTCTCTAATGAATCAGGTTCCAGAACACGAACTTCATGTTGAATGTTATCCTTTAAACTGCCTAAGAAGAGATCAATCCTGTGGTCCTCTGAAATATCGGTTACCCTTATACTCAATTTTTGGAAGTCCTCAATGTGCTGCCCCACTAAACCCTTTTGTTTGAGATTTATCAATTGGGTAAAGAAGGTGTTGCTCTTTGTATCCTCATAATGTGCTATCATTTCCTCCGTAAAAATTGACCAAGTGACAAATTTTTTACGGGAGCAAAGCCATTGATACCATACAAATGTATTTTGTTCTAAACGTAAAGTTGCAATGCGTACCTTTTGCATGTTTTGCACGTTATGGAGATCAAAATATTGCTCCATCTGTAGTATCCATGTTACAGGATCCTTTCCATCAAACTTCCTCATATCCATTTTTGGAATATGGTGGTTCTTCCCACCAACATTCGAGTTTATGAAATCACAATTAACAGCTATTTTGTTCTCATCATGAGGTTCTTCTCCTATATTTCCGCCATTAGGAATCATTTCTGGTTTTAAGCTTGTCATCAAGCCTTCCATGTATGCTTTTAGATCATTCTTCATGTTTTCCATGTTGTCTTTCATGTCATCCATCTTAGCTTCCATGCCCACTTCCATGCCATCCATCTTAGCTTCCATCTTAGCTTCCATCTTAGCTTGCACACCATCCATCTTAGCTTCCATGCCTTTCTTCAAACCATCCATCTTCACTTCCACACCTTTCTTCAAAACTTCCATTTCATTTTTTGCTGCTCTTTGCGAGAGTGAAATTTGTTGCACTTGTTCTTGTAATTTCGATAGATCATGTTGCAATTCTTCATCTTCATGAGTCATGGTAGAGCCTTCTGAAGGCTTGATGGGTGTTGAATTCTTTTTAGGGGCCATTTTAGAATTCAATATTGATATCTATTCTACAATATGCCCTTGGAATCAATTCAACTTGATTCTTCAAACAAGACTTATGCAATTTGGGAAAAAAATACACACCTTTTACTAGCTTTTAGGAGCTCGATATTGAAATTGAATTATCTCTGTATTTGAAAATCTTCGATATCTGAAATTCAGCTCTGTAGTAGATCTCGGAAGCTTCTTTCAAATGCCACAGGTCTGACCTGATTTGGATTCTCCAAGACAAATTTGTGTCCAATCTCCCACAATGACCTAATTCTGGACTGGTTCAGTAGAGCGAACTTGTACGAATTGCCACGTGTCACTGTTTTGTCCTTTGTCTCTGAAATTGATAGCGAAGAAACTTCATTTTGTGTACTTGCGACCACTTTTTACGGCACTTCAATCCAATGCCCAGAGAGAGAGTTATTGAAGTTTTCCCACGATCACCTCTTTGAGATGAAATTCAGGAGCCTGAAAAAGCACTACCTTCCACAGATCATATCTCCAAAAATATTGCGAACCAAGCTCTGAAATTTTTTTGACGAATTTCCTCAGGATTTCAGCTTCGCACCATATGAATTTCAGACTCTGAAACTTCGTACAAAAAAATTTATAGCGCAATTTCCACGATGACCTGTTTATGAGCCTGAAAAAATACCTAACTTCCACAGATGATATCTCCTCAAATATTGCGAACCAAGATCTGAAATTTTTAGAAAACCTTCCTCACGATTTCAGCTTCGCACCCTAAAAATTTCAGCTTCTGAAGCTTCGTAGAAAAAAAGTTATAGCGAAAATGCCACGATGACCTGTTTGGAGCAGCGAAACCCTAGAATCCAAAGCTCTGATACCAAATGTTGTGTAACCAGCTCCAAAAATAGAAGAAAAGGGATATGAACGCCTTAGAAATAAGCCACTTCGAGGGGGAAACCTCCAATACATTACATAAATGAACAATTCTTGGATGATACAAATGAACAAAACCTCCTTCTATATATAGGAGTCCATGGGGCCACAATATAATCCTAGTGGGGCCACAATGTAATCCTAGCCGACCTATCAATAATAATGTAAGGGCACAATAATAACAATATGGGGGTTACAGGGGTACAATAATAACAATAAGGGGGGCTACACTAACATAATAAGGGGCTACACTATTAATATAGGGACTTAACAAACTCCGCCCAACCCCTGCCTCGTATCCCGTTTCATAAACCCCAAGATTAAATCTTAGCCATTGATCTATTTCATCTAACGGTCCATATTTAACCCAGTAGGCCCAAATCCTTTGGGACCTACCCCCTATAGATCAATCTGAGTCGTTCATTCCTATGATCTGACGGTCCAGATCAATACCACCTTGGCTCTGCCCCCCTCTTTCTGCCCGCACATCTTGTCTTATCGCACTCCAAACTCCACCATTGGATCTGCCCACCCTTCATCCAATGGCCAGGGACCCATATCGCATGATTTCGCATCTGGAGGTTAATGTTTTAAAATTACGTGATATGGGTGGTTTTAAAAGGCCACGTGTCAATCTTTAATGCATATCGTGTTCAAAAAGGAATTATCACCTTCCCTCCTTTTCATCGCACGAAACTAGTGGTTTCTTCAGCCGAAACCACCATTCCCATTCCCATTACATTTTCTCGTAATAGATCTCCACCCTTGATATCTGAGATCTAATGGTTCCAGTTCAATTTCTCCTTTTAATTCATCGCCCTCCACCCATCCTCTAAGGGAATTCATGAGTGAATCTCCGTTGTTGATCTCTGTGGCCGATCTAATCTGACGGCCCAAATTATTTCTGAAACCCCAAATTTCGTTTAACTGCATTTTCCTTACGCCTAAGGTTTTTCGCCCATTTCCTTGGTTATTTCTTCCATTTTCATTATAACATAACCCCTCTACATTATGTTTCCCCAATTAATCTCAACCATTGATCTTTTCAGATCAACGGCCCTAACTTAATCTCCCCATTGTTTGTTCAACCCCCTCCCATCTGACCCCAGCGAGCAATACTCGTTGTTGGTTGCTTTCATCCAACAGTTATGATCTAACCTAAACCATATGAAGCAGTTTAAACCTTATCCTGCAGGATTTTTTATAATTTCGTTTGTTTTTGTAGGTTTTAATGGTCTGTGTATTATTTTAAAAAGAAAATTGAAGGTCGGGGATGACGATCCCCTAGGCCTTTACTCGTAAATAAGATCACTCTGTAGGGTTCCGAATTATGTTTTATCAGTGCCTCATGAGCATTGATGCCATTATAAAACCCCTGTAACGGCTGCACATCAACAAGACACAAAAAAACTTAATCAAGCAAAGAGTATCAGTGTTAAGGGATCTAGTCACAACAAAGATGAAGAATTGAAGATTTTTTACACCGTTTTGAGGGATTACGGCAATAAATCGACTATCAAAAGCCTAATCCATTCAATTGAAGACAGTTTTAAGAACAGAAGACAGAAATTAGGCTTAATTAAGCCTAACACACAAAATTAAAACAAATTAACAGTGTTTTTAAGAAGGACAATCATATCTATCAGTCCGAGAAGCCTCCACTGCCATATCAGAGGCTAATTGAATCTTTTCAGCTACCAAAAGCCACTTGCAGCCTCAAATCATTCAACAGAGGCCTAGTTATTGCCAGAACAGAAGATATTCACCTCAAGATAGTTGAACAGTTATTCCGAATCAAATAAGCTAATTTAAACTATCAGCATAGTTATTACAAAGATGAGAAAGAGTTCTAAAGTCAACAAACTCTGCTAAGAAGATCGAACACTTAATACAAACCCATTAATACAGAGGAAATATCTGAAATCTTCTTCATTGAGCCCCTCAAACGCCGAGAAGCCTCCACTGCCACATCAGAGGCTAATTGAATCCTCTCAGCTACCAAAAGCCACCTGTAGCCTCAAGGCATTCAAAAGAGGCCTAGTTATTGCCAGAACAAAAGATATTCGCCTCAAGATAGTTGAACAGTTATTCCAAATCAAAGAAACTAATTTAAACTGTCAGCAGAGTTTCTACAAAGATGAGAAAGAGTTCTAAAGTAAACAAACTCTACTAAGAATATTGAACACTTAATACAAACCCATTAATACAGAGGAAATATCTGAAATCTTCTTCATTGATCCCCTCAAATGCCGAGAAGCATTAAAATTGTATTAATTGAGCCTATAGATCTTTTCTCTCATTCCACCTCCTCATTTTCCTATAAAATCTTATTGAGGAGCACATTGTAAAGGGTTGGTTGCTGAACTTTGATATAATACTTGTGCTCAAAACTTTCTACATGTAAATAGTGTTCAGAGGCTATTGAAGCTCTGTTTGTAATCAAATAAGTTAGGCTAAGAAAAGAAGATGATTGTTGAACTGAATCATTGGACTTGAAGAATGTAACTGGATTGACATCAATATACAAGCTGAATCTTGGGATCCTGGTCTATATCACTGGTGAAGTGCTTCTTTCTGTGTTATTGTTTTTCTTTCATGTATGCCATTTTGTCCACTTATTCTCTGATAAAAAACAGCAAGCATAGAGTTAGGATGTACTGTTTACAATACCCTTCTCTGACTGATAAACTTTATCTTTATGTTATCCTCCAAATTGTGTGTTTAAGAATGACTTAAGTTAAGTATAAACATTATCAAGGAATGTTGGTTTGCCCCTGTCTTGATGTGAAAAGCTTGAAAAGAAGTTCTTGAATGATATTTTCATTATATACTCAGTAAAGTTAGACTAGAAAATTTTATGGTTTTCCCTGTCTTCTAGTTTCTTTCTCCAAAGGTAGTTTTGAAAGTTTCCCTAACAGTATGTTGAAAGCAGTTTAGATTTAAAAGTATCTTATCTAATCTTAGGCTACACTTTGTTTTCTTATTTGTTTTCATCCCTTCTGAAAGTAATTATGTGGATTACAGGATTGTTTGTCTAATAAGTTAGCTTTAATACAAGCTTGTCCAAAGAAGTCTATGGTTAGCCCTGTCCTTTGGTTGGTTTTAAACAGTTACTTAAAAGGCTTTTCTTGTTTGGAAAAACTGATAAATACTAGTTGAAATTATTTTCTTTTTCCACCCCTTCAACACTTTTAATGTTCCATTCCATCATTTAATCTAAAATATCTTGTGATATAGATGACTTGCCCCTTGGATCACTATTGAAATTGTTGCATAATTAATACCTTTTATGACTCCATAGCCCAATGGACCAAAAACCAGCGTCATATATCTCTTATCAGCCAAATCTTGTTCCGATTGCTTATACCTTCACCCCTTTGAAGCTATTACATTTTAGGACTTTCCACTCAACTAAAAGTCATGCTCAACCATCCAAAACCAAACAAAAACCCTGTTCTTAATAACTAGCCTAATATCACACATAAAAGCCTTAAAGATAAATCAATATTTGCACTTATAAGAGAGATCCCTCTCTGGATTCAGGAGGGCTAGATCCTAGAATCCCAAAGTGGTTCCAATTATGGGGAGATAACATTTCTGGCGACTCCGCTGGGGAGTATTGAGTTCATAGTGGCCCAGTAAGCTCTTATAGACTCATTAATATTCCAAAAAACCATATAAGCTCAAGAAAAACCAAAAATATCTTAGATTGGTATATGGTGGTGGACCATGAAACATTTTACCTCCAAAAGAGCTAAAAATTTCCACCTGGCGACTCCACACTCTATAACTCCCAAAGACCAAATGACTCCACTGGTAGAAGACCTTGAACTGATTGAACAGACACAATGACCTCCTTTTCTGAGTTACAAACATGGATTTATATATAGACCCAGGAGACAAGCATATGGTCATAATGGAAAAATTGATGTACACGCTTGGAAGAAGAGTGGATAGGTTTATGGCTAATATAAACATTGGTGATCTAGAGCAACATATGCCTTTCCCTAAGCAAACACAAACTCTACCACTACAAGACATGTATGATGAACAATATGATAGACAAAATAATCAAGAAAAAATTCTAATCATGATGGAAAATATGATGTACATGCTTGGAAAGAGAATGGATAGGTTGATGGCTAATATGAATATTGATGATCTAGAGCAACCTATGCTTTTCTCTGATAAAACACAAGCCCAATCACCTCAAGACCAAGACAGTGACCAAGATATGTATTATGATCAACACCTTATAGAAGATGATGACCAAACTTACAAAGAAATAAATAAAGAAGGTTGTCAATAAATTTTTGATTATCTGCCTATGTCTTGTACTATGCTGATAAGAGAACTTCATGACCAAAATGAAAAAAATTCTAGTGAGTGGTGTTTTGATGAAACAAATAGCCACTTTCAAAATGCAGAATCTGATGTAGGAGGAAAACCAGCTCATATAGGGACTCCCCCTCTAGATTATAACCCATATCAGATTACACAAGAAGAGTGGCATCCTGATAATGTAGAAAAAACAACTCATGAGCCTTATATGCAAACTAAGTATCATAACCATCATAAAGAATTTTTTGAAACACAAGAAGATCAGAAAATGATAGAAAATCCTCAAATTTTCCCTGCAAACACAAGTCAAGATCTCCTAGAAGTGGCTCAAGAAGACATCCAGCCTCAAAATCAGCTTTCACAAGAGACAGAGAACTGCTATACTCCTGTCCAAAGGAACATAGGAACATCTTCCCCTTTGACAGAAAAAGAGATAGATCATACTATTAATAAAAATTCAGTCTCTAAAACTTATTGCAAAATAAATACTCTTGCTCATTCACATAGAGAAATTTTTTGTAAAGATTTAGAAAGTTCTTTGGTAGATAAAGAGAAAGAGGGCAGCTCTATTTATGTTTATGTTGAAAGAAAAATCTCTCCTTTGACAGAAGAAAAAATTGATCAATACTAAGCAAGAAGCTACCCTCTAAACCATCATTCAAACAAGACAATCATCAACATAATGACCACTCCATAGAACAACCCAAGGGCACTCAAGACAAAGAGGATAGTAAGGAAATTAATGATAAAACTAAAACTAGTCCTCTTTGGATCATGAACTTTGATGGGTTATGTACTAAAACTAGTGCAGGTGCAGGAATGTGGCTTTATGATAATAAAAAAATTATGCTAAAGCCTATTCATATAAATTGAACTTTCAATGCACAAGTAACATAGTATAGTATGAGGCATTTCTTTTAGGGCTCCACTTATTGAAGAAATCAGGAGCCCAGAGGATAAAAGTTCATGGAAGTGCAGAATTGGTAATTAGGAAAGTAAAAGAAGAATGCATAGTTAAACATCCCAGACTTAGAGCTTATAAGAATGATGCCATCGATTTGTTAAAATCTTTCAAATAATTCCAACTTATCCTTGCTCCTAAAGACCAAAATAGTTTTTCTAGTGGATTAGCCCGTGTTGCTATTACATGTCTGAGACCTTGGGAGAGAAAACAATATACAATTCAAGAAAAATTCAGACCAGCTGTCCCAAACAATAAAAGATACTGGCAGGCCTTTGAAGGAGAAAAACAAATAGAAGACTATCCTACTGAGGATATACCATCTTTTCAAGAAGAAACTTCTCCCATCACTGATATCAATTTGTCATTCAAAGAACCTGAATTTATATTAGAAGCAAGTATAGATTTAGAGAAAAAAGAAATTTCACTGCTTGCTATTTTGTAGGGTAAGGATGATTATGTTTCCAAGAAACATACTCAAGATACACTTCTCAAATCTAATGTCTTGAAAGCAGATAATCTACCAATTGTGGAGGACCAAAAGAGGAGAATCTTCATCTTTTCTTTGTTGATCCTTTGGAAGAGTGTGTGGAAGTCCCAACTGGCTCAAGTTATCAAGCATTGTTCCTTTGCAAGAGCCAAATACATGAAAATTTTTCGCCTCTTATGATAGTCTTTGTTTTGAAGATTAATCTTCAAAATGTAATATGGATACCCCTGACAAACAACCAGAGTTTCTTCTTCTTTTTTACACTACTCGACTGGCTACATTGGCACTTTTGTATCATATAAAGATGTAAATACTCCAAGTTAGAATAGGTTAGATAGTAATCTCAATAAAGCTCAGTTTGAGCATTTAGATAGTTGTTGATCTTTGTCTTAAAGGAAAAATAAAAATACAAAAAAAATAGAAGATAGAAAAGAGGGAAGAGTGAAAACAAGAAAGGTACCGCCCCATACCAAAAAAGAGAAACAAATTCTGAAAGTGTGCAAGCTTAAATGCCACTCCTAAAAACACACTTCTAGTTAGTCATACAGCCTAATCATGACTAATTAGTTTTCAATTTACTGCTAATAGGTTAGTGAATTAGATTTTCCAAACAGCTTAATCTTGGCTTATCAGTTAGGTAGATTAGGATAGAAGAAAAAAGGTTCAAAAAAGCACAAAATCTGAACCTGTAAATTCCAAAGCAAAGAATGACTCCAATCTATTTAAATCTTGAGTCAAAGATAGAAGCAAACTGGTTCTGATATGCTCAAAACTTGAACCAGTGATCAAGGAAAAGTAGCTCAAACAAACTCAAAAACAGAGCTGAAGAGAAGAGGAGGATTTGCTTAAAACTTTCAGATCTTAAGCCTTCACCATTTTGATTTAATTTTCTGCAAATAATAATCTATGTGTAGCTTTTTTTTATGCCATAGATCAAAAACAAGCTAGACTGTTCAATCCTCACCCTTATGCTTTTTAAATTTCTTGTTTTAGAAGTTAGAGAATAAAAATCTGCTAGACAGTCTAATCCTAACAGATAGTAGTTAGGTAGAGAAGCTTATGAACTCAACTGTTTAAACTGAGTTCATGGAGAAATAAGAAGTAGAATTAGATTATTTTTTTTCTTTCAAAAGAATAAAATGTTTGTAAAAAAAATTCCAATCCAAATGCACTCTTAAAAGAAGAAAAAATGTTAGATTAGTAGGATTGGGTAGGTAGAAAGCTTGTTTGATAAAGTTCCATTGTTTTTCATGGCTGCTAACATTATCAGAACAAAAGAAGATCATCCAAGTGAAGAAAGGGTCAGCCCAATGGATGAGGCATTGATCAGCCCCCCAGAGAATACAAGTCTGAAGTTCTTGACATCTTCAAGAAGGTGCCATCTCCATGTGGAGCCACTGTTAGCCACCTATAAAATTTGTTATATCAAATGGTGGCTAAATAATTTTTCAAGCCTTCAAGAAACAATTTTTATGCCAAATTTTTAGTTCTTGAAGTCTTATGAAGATAACTTATCCTTGAGTTAATCTTCACTGCTGTTACCCTCTTAATTTTGAAAAATCTATTGTTTTCCTGAAGAAAAAGACTGCTAAAAACCCATTTTCCCTTTCCTTTTTACCCCTCCTTTCACTCATAATTAACCTTCATTTTTATCCTCTTTTTCCTCATTAAAATCCCCCATTTCCCTCATTCCCTTTCTTTTCCTCCATAAAAAACCCTTAGATAAGGTTTAAAACTCCTTTTTAACCTTATCGGAAGCTTTCAAAATCCTTTGAAATCCTTGAAAAATCATAAAAAAGCAGCCTTTTGTGCTAAGGCTTTAAGCCCCTTTGGCCTTAGTCCCCAACCCCTTTTTCACATAGAACCAGAGCTGTGACCCACCGTTAAGGCCCCATCGGTAAATCACAATTGGAGCATCCCTGTTGTGCTTTTCTCTTTTGCTTTCAAAATTTTCCGATGCGATTGGCCCCTTTCTTTTAAAAACCCCCTAACCACTTCCCCACCATACAACCCGCACCCAAGACTAAGCACTGAGGCCTGATCATGAAATTGCAATCGGGCATTCCATTGTGTTTTATTACCTCTCGCTTTTAAAAATCCCCAATTTCGATTAAACCTTTTGTATATAAAACCCTTCCCGAAAGCAAACTTTCCTTTGTATTTCATAAAAAACCCATTTTTCCTATGTTAAAATAAAACCCGACAATTCATTGCTTGATAAATTATCAGTCGTTGATCTAAGACCAATCAACAATAGTCGGTGAATCACATCAGATTTTTTTCATTGAACATATTTTAATAGTCATTTCCCCCCTCCGATTGGCCACCTTGCGATGTTTTCCCAGCCGTAGATATTCCCCGCCAGACCCAAATCCGACGACCCACATTTCTCTTTCCCAAAGCCCATTTTTTCTGCCTTTGGCATTTACGAACTAAATCTCCACCATTGATCTACTCCTAAGATCAACAGTCCTTGTTCATTCGTATCACGAAAATCACTTATGCCTTTCCTCTCTCCCCCTCCGATTGCGAAACTTGCGATTCAATCTGGACCGTCGAATCCACAAGAACCAACGGCCCATTTTAATCAAAAATCTGCCCATTTTCATTTGCTTTTTTTCCCTCAGATTCATTCCTAACCGTCGATCTATCCAAAGATATGATGGTCTACATATAATCACATCGCACTTTTTCTCTGTGCCTTTCATCTCTCCTCCGCCGATTGGCGATCCCGCGATTGAATCTTGGCCGTCCATTTCATATATCCGACGGTCCAAATTAAAACCTGACTTCATTTGTTAAATCACAAAAAACCTGCTGTGTAAAGTTTTCAACAAATACACACCGTTGATCTTTGCAGATCAACAGCCCACATTGACCCAAACTCCGCCCAACCCCTACCTCGTATCTTGTTTCATAAACCCCAAGATTAAATCTGAGCCATTTATCTGTTTCATCTAATGGTCCATATTTAACATGGTAGGCCCAAATCCTATGGGACCTACCCCCCTATAGATCAATCTGAGCCATTCATTCATATGATCTGACGGTCCAGATCAATACCACCTTGGCTCTGCCCCCCTCTTTCCGCCTGCGCATCTTGTCTTATTGCGCTCCAAACTCCACCGTTGGATCTGCCCACCCTTCATCCAATGGCCAGGGACCCATATCACGTGATTTCACATCCAGAGGTTAATGTTTTAAAATTACGTGATATGGGTGGTTTTAAAAGGCCACGTGTCAATCATTAATGCATATCGCGTTCAAAAAGGCAATACCGCCTTCCCTCCTTTTCATCGCGCGAAACAAGCGGTTTCTTCAACCGAAACCACCATTCCCATTCCCATTAAATTTTCTTGTAATAGATCTCTATCATTGATCTCTAAGATCTAACGGTCCCAGTTCAATCTCACCTTTTAATTCATTGCCCTCCACCCATTCTCCAAGGGACTTCATGAGTGAATCTCTGCAGCTGATCTCTGTGGGCGATCTAATCCGACGACCCAGATTCTTTCCGAAACCCCAAATTTCGTTTAACTGAATTTTCCTTCCGCCTAAGGTTTTTCGCCCATTTCCTTGGTTATTTCTTCCATTTTCATTATAACATAACCCCTATACATTATGTTTCCATGATCAATCTCAACCATTGATCTTTTCAGATCGATGGCCCTGACTTAATCTCCCCACCGTTTTTTCAACTGCCTCCCATCTAACCCTAGCGAGCAATCCTCGCCATTGGTTGCTTTCATCCAACGGTTATGATCTAACCTAAACCATCTGAAGAAGTTTAAACCTTATCCCGCAGGATTTTTTATAATTTCATTTGTTTGTGCAAGTTTTAACGGCCTGTGCATTATTTTAAAAAGAAAATTAAAGGCCGGGGATGACGATCCCCCAGGCCTTTACTTGTAAAGAAGATCACTCTGCAGGGTTCCGAATTATGTTTTATCAGTGCTCATGAGCACTGACACCATTATAAAACCCCTATAATGCCTGCACATCAACAAGACACAACAAAACTTAATCAACCAAAGAGTATCAGTGTTAAAGGATCTAGTCACAACAGATATGAAGAATTGAAGATTTTTTACACCGTTTTGAGGGATTACGCAATAAATTGACTATCAAAAGCCTAATCCATTCAATTGAAGATAGTTTGAAGAACAACAGATATAAATTAGGCCTAATTAAGCCTAACGCATAGAATTAAAACAAATTAACAGTGCTTTTAAGAAGGACAGTCATATCTATCAGTCCGAGAAGCCTCCACTGCCACATCAGAGGCTAATTGAATCCTCTCAGCTACCAAAAGCCACCTGCAGCCTCAAAGCATTAAAAAGAGGCCTAGTTATTGCCAAAATAGAAGATATTCACCTCAAGACAGCTGAACAGTTATTCCAAATCAAAGAAACTAATTTAAATTGTCAGCAGAGTTATTACAAAGATGAGAAAGAGTTCTAAAGTCTGTAGGTTTTAACCCTGAACAAAAATATCTACACACGATTCTTATAACAGAAAATAAACAATAGCAAGAGCATAAAACATAAAATAGATAAACACAGAGATTTTCCCCTGGATCCCAAATCGGGATGACCAGCTTGATTTTTCATTATATTCCTTTTAGTGTTACAACACATATATACATGCCGAAGCATACATAAACCCCAATCCATTAACCCTGGATTAGAACATAACCGTAGTTCCCTTGACCGGATCTACAAAATACCAGGGGCCGAAAACCATCGAACCCCAAAACCATGTGCAAAACCATGCACAAAACCATGGGTGGATCCGCCTATGAGTGGGTCCGCACAAAAACCAATTTTGGCCGGGGCGCTGCCCCGGACCCCAATGGTGGGGACTGCTTCGCCCCTCGTGACCCCCCAGCTACGCCCGACGCAACATACAGCACGTGGGGCTAATCGTGGAAAGAATATAACACATACCCAACATTCTCCCACTTGTTGTTTTCTTTCCACAGGGGGCCACAGGAGAGCTTAGTCATTGGGCCTTCCTCTGTAGTTGAAAGAGCCACTAGAGACTATTTTTTACTCATCCAACTGACTGTGCCTCCAAATAGGCCAAAACACATACCCACTTGTAGATCTTCTTTGGTCCAGATCTCCAGCCCAGTCTGCATAAAAAAACCACCAATGTCCAACATTCTTTCCAATCCTAGTCTTCCACGGTAGCACAAGCCATAATCACTAGTGCCACGCAAATATCTGAAAACCCGCTTCACTTTTGTCCAATGCTCCTTCCCTGGGTTTGACATAAACCTACTCAATACTCCCACTACATGTGCAATGTCTGGTCTAGTACAGACCATTGCATACATCAGGCTACCCATTGCACTTGCATATGGAACACAGGACATATCCTCCTCTTCTTCTTGTGTCTTGGGACACTGGTCAGTAGACAGCTTTACACCTACAGGAATAGGAACTTTCACCGGTTTACTATCCTGCATATTGAACCTCTGCAATATAGTCTCGACATACTTCCTCTTGTTTAACCAGAGCTTCCTCTTTGCCCGATCTCTCTTAATTTCCATGCCCAAAATATAGTTTGCAGCACCAAGATCCTTCATGTCAAATTTGAAGAACAGTTGGGTCTTCAAAACTTGGATAATTTCTTTGTCATTTCCAATCAAAAACATATCATCCACATACAAGACCAAATAAATAACACGGTCACCAATTAATTTGAAATAAACAAAGTGATCCTCCTTGCTTCTGGTGAAGCCAAGTCCCCGTATATAGGTATCAAATTTCTGATACCACATCCTTGGTGACTTTTTTAACCCATACAAAGACTTCTTCAACCTGCATACCAGTTCTTTCTTACCCTTCACCATAAAGCCTTCGGGTTGCTTCATGTAGATCTCTTCTTCTAGATCCCGTGAAGAAATGTTGTCTTCACATCCTCACGATTTCTATCTCAAAATCTCAAAATCAAATGCGGTAGCAACGGATAGTAATCTAATAGAAGTAACTTTGGCAACAGGAGAAAAAATATCACCAAAATCAATTCCTGGCACCTGGGAATAACCTTTCGCTACCAACCGAGATTTGTATTTCTCCACCTTGCCTTCTACATTCATCTTCTTCTTAAACACCCATTTGATCCCAATGGGCTTCCTTCTAGCCGGCAACTCCACCAGATCCCATGCATCGTTTTTGTGCAAGGAGGCCATTTCATCAACCATGGCCTCCTTCTAGAGTTTTCCATCCTCTGAATCTACTACCTCCCTCACAGTTTTGGGTTCATCATTAGTTATATTTAAGGCAAAACCTGAATAGAAAGCAGATGGACTATACCTTTCTGGTTGCCTTCTTTCCTGAACTGATCTTCTCAAAGCTGGAGTTTGTGGCTCTTCATCTTCTGAGTCTTCTTCTATTGTAGAGTCTGATTCATCCTCCTTTAGCTCAAACTCTATCTTCTTAGGTTCCTTTGGTAGGAATTCATGTTTATTTAACAACATCTTTCACCTCTCTAAACACCACATCTCATTTGTACACAACCTTCCTTGTTTACGGGTTCCCAGCTTGCCAACCCTTTAAACCATCCTTATACCCAATAAAGACGCACCTTTCGGATTTATTATCCAACTTGGTCCTTTTCTCCTTTGGAACATGTACATATGCATCACATCCAAATACCCTTAGATGTGAAAGAGGGTTTTCTTACCGGTCCATACCTCATGTGGAGTCTTATCCTCAGCAGTGAAGGTGATACGGTAGCTAAGTAACATGCTCTCCACTGCCTCTGCCCAGAATTCCTACCCTAACCCGGTACCACTGAGCATGCTTCTTGCCTTTTCCATTAGCGTTCTGTTCATTCTTTCTGCAACTCCATTTTTATGAGGTGTGTATGGAGTAGTATTTTTTTGTGCTATACCACACTTCTTACAAAATTCTTCAAATTCCTTCTTGCAGAACTCCCCACCATTATCTTTCCTCGAAACCTTTATCTTCTTCTCTGTCTGGTTTTCCACCAGAGCCTTAAATTCTTTAAATTTGTCAAACACTTTAGATTTCTTCCTCAAGAAATATATCCATGTGTTCCTTGAGAAGTCATCTATGAATGAAACATAGTACACAGATTTTCCTAGTGATGGAACTGATACAGGTCCAAACACATCACTGTGCACAAGTTCTAATATTTTGTTTGCCCTCTTAGCACCAGAATGAAAACTCACTCGATTCTGCTTCCCATATACACAATGTTCACAGAAATCGAAATCCAGAGAGCAATTAGACATACCTTCTACCATACCATTTCTGTGCAGTATCTGAAGGCCCTTCTCTCCAATATGTCCAAGCCTTTGATGCCATAGCATGGTCTTTTCTCCAGAGACAGCTAGGCTTTTGGTCCACTTTCGAGGGAACCATAGGCCCCCTTGCACCCATCAATAACGGTGCTACCTTGTAGCTTGTACGAGTTCCGATCCAGGAACTCCCGCATTAATACCGGTGCTCCCGAACCATCTTGCGAGGGCATCTTTCTTGAACAACTTTGTTTTTACACCGTCATCCATCTTGCTTCACAATCGGTTACGGCCAATGTAGGAATATGCGAACGAAGTGTTCTAATCCTTCCACCTTGCGACTTCAGCTTGACTTTTCCACGTCCAGGCGATTTTGGCCTTCCTGTCATCCCTAGGAAGACATCACCACCATCATATTTCTCATACTGTGAGAACCACTCTATGGGGGTAGAGTGAAAGGATACATGATCAATCAACCATGACTCATGATCTACATGTGTATTTGAAGAAGAAGCCAAATACACATTCCCACCTTCATCCGAGGT